>JAANDH010000719.1:0-128687 GCA_011799765.1 Nymphaea thermarum
AGTTGGGGATTTCTGTGACACTCCCAATGAAGATGTACTGTGACAATAGAGCAGCAACCTACATTGCAAATAATCCTGTTTTCCATGAGAGGACTAAACACATTGAAGTAGATTGTCATTATGTTCGGGACTTGGTACAAGAAGGAGTTATTGACACCATTCATGTCTCTTCTGAAGATCAAGCTGCTGATATGTTCACACTAAGGCTCTTCCCATTGGCGATTTCTTGAGAGGATGTAACAAGCTGAGCATGATTGATATTTATGCTCCAGCTTGAGGGGGAGTGTTAAATACTTATAGCAGTCGGGTGGTTTTCTGAATTATTAGAAAGTTAGAATAGGTTCACTTAATTATTGTCTTATGTTTAGTGGACTATTTCTGTAAAATTGGTAACACACCCTAGTCTCATATTAATAGGAGATTAGGGTTACCTGCTGAAATAAGAAAATAGTTCCTCTCTCTCTCTCGTTCTCTCACTCTCTCCCTCTATCTCTCGCCCCTTCTTCTTCCAATAATCAACAGTCACAAATAACGTTCTCGGGTTTTTATCGGCAAGATTTTTCTTGGGCTTTAACAGCAAAGTTGCATTTTTTGAGAAAATCTTGGGAAAAAACTCGGAAAAAAAATTGGGTATAAATGAAATAAATGAGAAACTAAATAAATAAAACTATATAACAGTGATAAAAGGAATGTTTTAATGACAATAAAAATTATGAAAATAAGTTAGTTTAAGTTTATATTTGAATTTATGATGATGTCAATGCTAAAAAATAGAGAAATGAAAAAATCACGATAATAAAGTGATACATATTTTTTCTCAATTTTTTCAAAATATTGTGACTTTTTCCCTTTTTTTCGTTTTTCTTATTTTTGGCGTTAATATCACGATATTTTTGAAAATATCGTGATATCTGCACACCCTCATCTTAGCTACACCCATGTTTTTCTGAAATTTGCCACACCCCTCACTCACACTGACACCTGCACCCATGTGGCGTAGGTTTATCAATTTATTCGCAAGCTACATATATATTCACTATGCAACCACAATCTCACTTGGCTTACGCTTGAGATCTCTATGCTATCTAGTATACCTTGGCAGCTTCGGCATAGCGGTTATAGGTGGCCAAAACAACTAGGGAATCTAGGTCCTTACCGAATGTTCCTAGGCATGGTCACACGTAGGCTTCCATGTATCAAAGGCTTTTTTTCAATTAAGACAACAAAAAAAAAAAGGGTTGCCAATGCCTTCTCTTTGTTTCTCTTGATTTTTCTCCTGCCACCTTCCTCTCTGATTTTTCTGTTCCTTTTTAACTCGTTTCTTCTTTCACACACACACACACACAACCCCCCCCCCCCCCTTTTCCTTTTGTTATGGCTCTATCTTTCTTAATCTAGTATTCTTAATTGGTTTTTGTTTTAACGTTGCATTTTTTGTGTAGATGCTGGCAAACCAAGCACGTTAGCTATTTGCTAATATTAGTCAGTTATGGTTATTTCTAGCTAGTCAAAATTTGTGTGCTCAATATAGTTGTTGGTGTAAATTCACATAATCAGTTATTGTCTTAGTGTTGTTAACACCTATATGTCTTCAATTTTGTTCTGGTGTCATGAGTGCATGTTATGGAGTTTTCAATTATGTAATATGCATTTTTCTTTGATAAAGTTCTAATTCATATATATATATATATATATATATATATATATATATATAATCATCATTTCTTGAATTTGCTGAATCAATTTGTGTTTTGTATGTGTGCCACAATGCTTGTAAATTATTTAATATTTAATTATGAACCTTTTTTTTGCTTATTTACTTTTGGTACTTTTTCTGTGGATTGCCTGGAGTAGCCTAGCCTTGGCTTAGGCCTTCGGCAAGGTCTAGCACTAAGAAATTGTTTGACGCTTTTGACTATATAGCATATTCATGTGCATGTACATTGTATATATGTATTTATGTATGTTCAATACTACCTGAAGCTGCATGTCCACCCACTAGAATATATATATATATATATATATATATATATATATATATATATATATATATATATAGATAGATAGATAGATAGATATAACAAGAGAGAGAAAAAGAGAGAGAGAACTATGTCAGCAGGAACAGTTCTTCCTTTATTTATTACAGAACATGGAAGATTTTTCAAGTGTTTCAAATTCTGCACAAGAACTATCCAAAATACAAATGAAGGATATGAAACAGCAAAAAGTTATTATTATATTTACTTTTATAAAATAAATTAAATGTATACATATAATAATAATAATTAAGAAATTGAAAAAAAACAATTACGCAAAAAACTTGGGAAAAATTTCAAATATTTAAAAAATAATTTTAAAGTGAATTGTGTATTACACGTGGCACCCCTGTGTCAGCTGATAATGGGAGGAGCATCCCACCAATTTGATTCAAATCAGCCAATTTAGGCTGACTTACAATAGTTACTCAAGTATCAAGTCTCTAGCAAATGAACCATGCCCAATTGCAAATGCACTTACCAGATTGGGTTCGCTAGAAAACAATGGAATTACCCTACTTTTACTAAACCTGCATCATATTTGATCGGACTTTCAAGTCCGGAAATGAATGCTTAACTCTAAGGTTTTTCAGGCATTTGATTGCATCCGTGTGCTGATCAGAAATGTGATCAGGACACTACCCAACTAGCATATTTGCAATTGTTTCCCAGCTAGGATTATGCCGGAAAAGAGGCCTAGTGCAATAATGGGAGACAACAAGGTGAGTAGTATTCAAGTTTTTTTTAGAACATTAGAAAACCCAAATTTTACAACCATATCTTAAAAACATGTAGGGGAAAAGTCTGTTTTCTCAAATCTCATAAATGAGAAGAACCCAGAATAATAAAGAAACTTAACACAACATTAACCGCAATTTAGTAGAGATTGTTCTGGAGTAGCATAGAAAGGGATATGACCTATTAATGCTTCCAATGGATCTCCACTAATCCTTGTATATTTTCCTCAAATTGCTCAATGAGGAAGTCAGATCAAATATCATCAAATATTCATGAAAACCAGTGGGTGCTTATGTTTAAGGCACATGAAAAGCAAAAAATTACAAAGTTACAAGTTCGTACCATCACGCCGGATGCATATCTCAGGGACATTTTTCACCAGCCCATTGATGCTGTCATTATAGACTCTTGTCTCAATGTCCCCTTCAACAAAAACTGGTGAGCTAAGTATTGAAACAAGAGAAGAAGGAAAGGACATAGTTAGAACTATACAAAACCAATTTAGTATATTAACTGCAGAGCTGCACTAGTAGGTACTAAGGTGGCATGGACTGAAAAAATTGTTCGAGAAAGAAAAACTGTAAAAAGTTGAAACCAAAATGAATGAAGAGATTAAACATACATACTCTTTCATAAGTTTTTGAACAGCATATGCACCAATCCCTTCATTATGTACAACAATCCTGTGCCACTGAACTGGTCTTGGCATGTTCTCTGACCGGATAGTTCTTTGGTCAAACATGCCTCCTGTTCCCACCGTGAAAATGGTTACAGTCCGGCCATTCCTGAGGATTTTCTGAACTGGAGCTTGTCCAAGTCTACCACAAATAATTGCCTAGAGGAAATATGCCTCAGTTAGTTCCTCATGTATATGATTTATTAAGTACTAATAAATTTTTTAGTTGCATAGTCAGTTCCCAAGCTTAAAACGAAAACAGAGAAATACCCGGTGTACGCCTCTGAAATTCCAACCCTTTTTTGGGTCCACTCCTTGTGGTTGGATCTCTCTTTTGTTAGGAATCAGCTCTTCGTCGTCATTCGGCAGATCGGTGTGGGCCTCCTCAAACTCCCCATATGAGATGGTAGAGTAACATAGTTGTGGTCCTCTTTGCAGACCTATAGCAAACCCAAGCCCGTAAGTTAAAGGATAACTTTTCTCAAAAGGCACCTTTCCCACCAAAGGACTGCAGTACAATCTCTCCTGCAAAGATAGCAAATAGGGCCCTCCTAGCCGTACCCATGTGACTGAGGGCCAGATTGTATAACATAAAGCCGAACGAGTATCAGTGGCTAGTAGTTCATGATTGATTCTAATCACTTTCTAAAACTGTTAAACCTACCTGTAAAACTCCCACTGAGGCCTCCCCTCTTTCACATTCACACACAACTGTCCCTTCATCCAATTCTTTTGAAAAAAGAAAATAAAAAGGATAAAATGCTTTGTGGAATTGGGAACAATGAACATTTGAAGACTAAAGTTCTGTGCATCCAAGGGTGTTCCCTAGTTCGCTAGGAGGTGAACTCTGAAGATGCAGTAATGCGGACTAGGAGACCATGATGATACAAGCACTAATAGATAGCCTAAGGCCTCAATATGGATTTCTGTGGATCGAGATAGCCATCTAAAATCAACATTCAAGTTTTAAAACAAGAAATACATTTCCAAAACTAACATTGTCACAGATATGGTTCTCTAATTTTCATCAGTGAGGCTTTCCTCAGGTACTCATTGCAAAGGTTTTTCTCAAGAAAACTTTCAGAATTCATATATATATATATATATATATGAAGTTATGAACTTATTAGTTCCTACCATTGTCACAAATATCATTCCTGGGGAAATATCAGTGAGGTTTTCCATGGGTATTTTCGGCGAAGTTCATCTCAAGAAAATCTCGGGAAAGCCTTGACAATTTGTAAAAAATTTTAAAAATCTTAAAAAATAAAAAATATTAAAATCTCAGGAAAAAAAAGTGAGATTTTCATTTTAGCAAGAGTTTCAGAAACTCACAAGACTTTACCATTTTATTTGTTTTAATCGTAAATATTATGAGATTTCTGAAAATCTTGCGATATTTGTGCCAGTGGTTTCTTGTTTCTAGTTTCTACTAATTTTCTTAACAAAAAAAATTGATAAAAAACCTAAACAATTGGCAAAAAATGTTGGAAAAAACAAAAAAAATAGATTATATTAAAAAAATAGTATTTTTAAATAAACCCGCAACAATACATTATTTTTTTCTTGACATTTTCAAAATATTGCAAATTTTTCACTCTTTGCTTTTCTTATTTTTCCTGTCTATAATGTCGTCTTTTGGAAAACACTGACATTAGTGACAATGAAAACTAAAATAGAAGATAACAAGATAATGACACGAGGATATGGATTTTTTTCTGTATAATGCGTTGAACTGGGATTTAAGATTATCAATCAATATCTGACTTTTGAGATCAGCTTTCTGATTTCAAAACTAAAATCAAGATAAAAACAATGGCAGAAAGGATTTGGATAGTTCTCCCGTAATGTGCAACCACAAAAGTTTAACTAACCATCCAAAACTTTAAAACTTAAAAATTGCACCAGAGGAGCAGCTGGTCCTTCCAGAAAAGAGCAAAACTACCGATTTTCAAAGGTGTATATGCATAACAGACATGCATATAATAGTGAAAATTGCTCTCCCAAAGCAAGACTCCAAAAAAAAAAAATAGGGAAGCAATCACTTACTACCATTTCAGAGAGAGCCATAACATCAGCTTCTTTAGTGTCATGAAAGAAGAAGCAGAAAAAGAGAGAAAGAGAGAGACCTACATGAGTAGCAAAAATCCGATATTCCAATCATAGCCACAAATACCATGATATTTTCAAAAATATCATGATATTAACAAAAAAATGAAAAATCAAAGAAAGAAAAAAGTCATAATTTGAAAAACAATTAAAAATTAACTTATCACGATTTGTATTTTTTATTTCATTTTCCGTTTTCATTTTTTTCAACTTTTGTTTCACTGTTTTATTTCCTCTTGTTTTAGGTATTTAACGTGATCTCCTGGCTGCAATACAATGCTTATTACTTTATCAATTTTATCATTTTAAATAGATGTTTTTTTTTGTGTCTTCTTATTAGTTTTCCATTTATTGTATTTTTACCTAACATTTAGTTTTTTTATATTTTTTAGAAAACTCCAAAATTTTCCTGAAAGAAACCATTTTGCCAAAATACAGAGAAAATCTAGCTGATAAAACCCCGATAATGTTATTTGCTGCTACGATTCCATCATATGTATTAGTCTGCATAGCTTCTTAAATTACAGGTACATCCACATTTTTTAAGGGTAAAAATGAAACTGCAACAGTATTGTCGGTTCATACTTGAAATTTTCACAAAAACATGATTCATGCTCACCAGATGCACTCCATTAATACATATGCCTGAGCAAACATGATCGAAGACTGGACAAAAATTACAGATCCACAGTGAACGAGTAAACAAAAACAATCACACTGATGAACCAGAACTAGAAACCAACACTGTGGCTTAAAGGACCTCTTACTCCACCAAGATAGAGAAGTTTCAACTAACTATCAAGAAATAACAACAATAAGAAAAGAAGAAGGGGCATCAACACCAATTCAGGCAATATATCAGATATGGTAAGGAAGGCACTTATATGCATCTACCCAGCAATTTGGGCTGAGTTCTAGATACCTGACAAAATTATGCCTTCATTTTGTACAGTTTTACCACTCCTACTAATTATTATATAACATGTACTATGTAGCACATCAAGTACTTAGCTGGGGTAAAAAATTAACCAAGCAGCTAATAATTAGGCCAGTTCAGTTCCTCAACAGTGTGTTCATGTTTGTATAAAACTGCTTGCAGCGAATGTTGGGCTCATTTTTATATGTAGATGAGCCAGGCATGAACAAGGATTCTTTGTCTTTATTTTACTTCTGATTAATACACATAGTTAAAAAAATATTTTGCAGTTTCATGTTTTCATTATTTGATATGACATGTGTGGGTGTGCATCTGTTGTTAAATTATATGTCTGCTTGTGTGTGTGAACACGTTGCCCATCTCAAAAAAGGACACCTTGGGAACAAATCTTTAGGAAATGGACTGGCTTCTTTTTGGCCTATATGAACCTGGAGTTCGGACTCGTTCATGACGATTCAAGAGAATTCCATAAACAAGACACTTTTGGTTCTATTAAGCTCTTTTCCCAGACCAACTTCAGTATCAATTCATTGAACCATGTACATACATTTATATTTCCTAAATAATGCATTTTCTGGCTTCAGCTCCATTTACCTTGTCAATCGGCCCTAACAAGTAAACATGTGCATGCTGGAACACCCACACAGGTGCAGACGCTGGTTGCTCTACCATCTCATTCCAAAAAAACCTCACACTTTAACGTAGGTACATATATATCCTTGCAACAAAATGAAAACAAAAAAGGAAAATAAAATACAACATCTGCATCATGAAGCCCTAACATTTCATACTAAAAAAATCTGTGAAAGGCCAGAGGCATTCACCAAAACAATTTGAATTTAACGGGCTCCTCCTTGAATGTTGTAAAAGTCTAGATACAAGTGTACTGATCTTTGATTGCTGCATAATACTGTGAACTGCAATAAAATGTAAATGAGTATCAGTATGATGTTTGTGGATTGCTGAATGGTAGGACGTATTCTGTACATAGTATCACAGATTAGCATGCTTGTAATGGATAACCGCCAGCTAATCTACATTCATATTCATAGCCAAAGTATATATGTTAAGGATCTAAATTCGTATCTCTTGTCAAGGCTAACTAGATCACTGATAATAAATAACAGCATTGAAATAGGGCCCACATTAAATCCATTTAATCTATAGACTTAGCCTTCTAAGGCCTACTGTAAATACTAAACATAATTGATAATTTTTTTCTTGAGAATGCAATCCTAAACTATGTTCAAATTATAGTCACAAATAACGTTTTGGAGTTTCAACGACGAGGTTTTTCTCGGTAGAATACAGCGAGCTTGAAAAAAACGGGAAAGAAAGGGGAAAAATACAGTAAATTTTTAAAAAAATTTAGAAAAATCCTAAAAAATAGGAAAAATAAAATAAATAAATAACTAACAAAACAATACATGCATGATTTTACATATATGTATATTATATGCTTATAAGTATATACAATATAAACACAATAACCATGCATTATTAACAACTGCACCCACTGCACAGCCAGTGTGCATCTGATTTCTGGTGTAGCAGCAAATTTACAGCGTGGTCAGCACCCATGTGACAAACCTAGTAATCCCAATTTTTTAATGGGGACGCTTCAATACGATGTGTGCAGTCCATTTAGAGCCCCTTAACCCACACGAACATGTAACCCATCAGCATAAGAACGTGAGAAATTAAAACCAGAACAAGGAGCGAGAGACATTGAGAGAACCGCTGGTTGTGTGGAAACTGGAAAGTTGGAAACCCAGCAGAGCAACGGCAGAAACTGAGAAATGGTGAAAAGAATGGACAGAAACTAAAAGAGATGGAAGGCGAACAGACAGAAAGAGAGACGGGGAATAGGGTTGTGCTTTATGGGCTGAATTAAAAATATCTTGACCCATAATAGGCCACCAAAGAATTTTATCAGGATAAATCTCAACTTTCATGTAGCTCTTAATTTTAAAAATGGAGGAAGAAAAAGTCAGCCCCAGGCCCAGAGTGCAACCTTTTCTCTAGAAATCGTACATCTTGATGTTTTCATCCCTGATAAAGTTCTCAGGGCATCAAATCCCCCTAGAGGCATTCTTTAAAATAACCACGCCAAGAAGCCAAACATTGCACAATCATCAACTTGACCAATCTACCGATAACGACCAAAATACAGAACAGCCGCACAAGGAAATAGAGAGAGCTCATGCGAACATAAATGTTAAATAAAACATTCTGAGGCAAATTAACAAACACTTCGTCGGTCACGCGCGCGCATCGTGAAACTCCTGCTATTCTTTAATGATGCATTTCTTATAACACCAGCTATTTACGATGACACTAACAGTTTTCCATGATAACAACTACAACCAATGTGCTTCGCTTGCTTCGTCTCATCACTGAAAGCCATTAGACGGTGGTTTCTTGGTGTGTTTCAGAATTTGCGTTGGCCTAAACAATACGTTAGCTAAGTAAGCCATGTAGCACCCCAAACTCCAGTTTCTCTCTAAGTAGTACAAAAGAACACAAAATAAACTTTTTTGAATCAAACATAAGAACCATTGTTGCTTTCTCTTGCCATAGACCACACAGAGAGCGAGAGAGAGAGTGTGTGCCATTTACAAAGAGAGAACCGTACCGTTTATAAAGAGCTTCTCTGAGAGAGGATGCGAAGCAGGCAACAGTCTGAATGAAGGTATGAAGATGATCCAAAGCGGCTTAGCGTTTAGCTTCTTCGTGCGTGTTTAGGAAGAGGGATGGAAGGGCGAACTCGGTGGTCATCTTCTAGCTCTTCGTTGCAAGTAGGGAAATAGGTTCTTAAAATCCTCATCCTAAGCTTATAGACAATTGACATATACAGACTACCTTGTATATAAATTGCTGATAAATTGTTTTCAGGGTGAAGGATTTGTTCTCATAGCTCAAGTTTGCTGATAAATTGTCTCAGAGAAAAGGTTGTCCAGGGGCCGCTTTTCAGCTTTCCCTTTGTCTGGTTTTCTCAAAACATGGGATATGAAGACAAACATGGCAAAATCGCGGAAGATAGAGAGAGAGAGAGAGAGAGAGTTATTTTTCATATTAGATTTTGTTTTCATCCTAGAATTTTCATGTTTAAATTTTGCATTATTATGTTTACTAAGTATCTTACATTTTTTTTTCTATTCCACTCAAATATTTACTCTACTTTTACTTGTTTTTTGCCAATTTTAATTTAGTTCAAGCCACTCTATTGCACGAATCAATGTCATTTTAATTTACTCCATTTAAATACTTAATTTTATGCTCCTTAATTTCATAAATTCATTTTAATTGTCCACTGCAATTGTTCCAATTTGATTTGCTAAATTGATTCATTTTTTTATTATTTAATTTATTTTAAAACACAACTTGAATATTAAATTTCTTTTGTTATAATCTTTTTATCCAATTTGTGTAGCTTATTCTAAGCAACCATAAAATACGTCAAAATAAACCACACGAACCAAACACTAGACATGATGTACAATATGTTATGGTCACTTTGTTTTAAAGAAAGTGTCTTTAGCACTTTGTTCATCAATGAAACGTGCCGCAAAGAAAGTGAATTATGACACTCCATGTACATGAATGAATGACTTGATAAGAGTTTTATTATAAATGAATGACTTCAAAATAGTTCTACATTAAAAGTTTATAAAATTAATTTGAAGGCCACCATGGTTCATTGCAAATAAGTAGTGATAAAGTATCTTTACATGTTTGGATCTAAGAAAAAAAGTACAAACTAGTAAGGTGTGTTTGATAACCTCCAGTGCGAAGCCCATATGGAATTCACATTTTGTGGGATTCTCTATTCATATGAACACCGGATTTCCTAAGCAATGATTTAAAAAATACATGGTAAGGATGTGCTTGTTTAAGATCCATTTTATAGAGGCGCACCATATTTCACCCTAAGTCACAATGGTACGCCGATTTGGGCGTCGTACCCGTACCGGTATGCCGTACGCTGGTAGGCAATATGTTTTGGTACTTTTGAATCTGGATTCGGGTTAGAACCAGATCTAAACTATATTATAACTTAAAAAAAAAAGGTTAAAAAATGACTTGATCCTTTATTTTTTTGTTTTTTTTACATAAGAAGCCTCACTAACAAGATGAAACATTGATAATTTATTCATTAGCAGCCTCTTTTTGTTGGCATTTTCATTGTTTGAAGCTTTTTATCAAAATGAAAATGAACATTTTGTCATGACTTGTGGTTTAATTATATATAATAATTAATTTTTTTGAATTAATTATATATAATAGTCGCCCTATCCATACCAAGATTTAGAAAAATGTCGTACCAGTATCCATACCTTCGTACCTGTACCCGTACCATTGTGACATAGAATTTTCACCACTATAAAAACGACTATTGCATATTCTTGTGATGTGGCCAAACATATTTGACATCTGATGGAGAGATCCCTTTATGGAAGGGCGTTTGATCGCTTTCAATTTTGACTCTAAAATTAAAATTTTTAAAAACAAAATCTCACCTTAAACTTGAATTAGAATTAAAATTTGTGTTTTAGTTTTTCTTTGTGATTGGCAGTCTGGAATTTTGATTAAAGCATTGAAAATATCATGTGTGGTCAAACACGAATTAAAATTATAGGATTGATTAATTAAGACCATTATGAGGTATGCCTTAAACAAAAATTTGAAAAAAATATAAAATTTTGGAATCATAGTTGTTAATAATAATAATAAAATATTATTTAAAAGTTTATGGATTCAAACTGGGTTTTTCAGGTCTAAACCTAAATTCGAACTGGGTCAAGTATCGGGTACCCACCGGCAGCCCGGCGGCGCCAGGTCTACTGCCTGGCAGTGGCAGGCATGCTATAGCCGGGGGGGCGTTAGGGGAGGGGCTCCCCAGTTCCTTACCTTATTTTATTATTTTTATTATGAAAAAATAAAAAATAAAAACTGCCATCCATTAGACAGCTTGATGTTCCTATATATATATATATATATATATATATATATATATATATATATATATATATGAGAGAGAGAGATGGTTTGTATCTCCTATAAGCAGTTTAAGGGCCAAAAATGGTGTTTTGCTGAAGGGCCCCAAAACCCACTTTAAAAGATCCTCGCAAAGAAGTTGCCTTTTGTTTTATTTAAAGTTGCTTCCAGTGTCATCTCCACCTTATATTTTTTGTCAATTAACATAAAAATAGCAATATTATATTAAAATTGGTTTTTTGAAAAAAAATGCAGGAAGCCATTAAATAGACTATCAATGGACAATGGGTTAAGCTCATCTTTTCCATTTGGAAGTTTAAGACTCTCTTGAAGCCAAATCAAGTGTACAGTATTAAAGGGATTTGTGGACCCCTTAACAGTTCTTTTGTTTTTCATATTAATTAAAGCCTAGTCGCTTACATAATTAAACTTTAGTTTTTTATTTTTAGTGGGTGAAAAACTGAAATAAAAATGAATCAGTGCAAGAGCAATTATAAGAATCTTGTATATTTTCTAATCTCATTTAGCTTTGCACAAATAGAAAGACAATAGAAAATGAAAATAAAAAAGGCCTTCACGAGTATGAACTTTTTTCAAACTGTATTTGGATATCAGTGTCACCCCACTATCTAATTATGACCACCCATATGAAAAAAATTGATGATTGAAAAAAAAAAGAAAAAGAAAATGTATGAACTAATACTACATGACAAAAATGTTTAGTAACATTTTCTTTCTTTTTTTCTCTTCACCATCCACTATGATGACTTTACAAGCCTGATTTGGTTAGATGGTTGAGTGGACTCTAAAAAAACCATATCAATAACTCTCTCTTTTTCTTTCTCTTTCTATATCTTTTTCTCTCTCTTTCTATATATATATAACATTCCTTTAACCTTTTTCCTCCTTCCAATATCTTGATAAAATTATATTGATACCCCTTTCCTAGTTTATATGCATGCGTTGATTAGAATTCATCTTATGAGGGCTCTTGTGGCTTTTGAAATGCTTTTTATTCAATGTCCAATAAAAAGTATAGCATTGGGCAATAGAATCTCTAACTGCATTCTTTTTTGTTGAGAAGTGAAGCTCAGAACTACTCGGCATAAACTGGTAGGCCAAACTCCAGATTGCCTATTAATGAATTAATTCTTAGAAGTCGAAGAGAGGATGTAGCGCTAGATCCTGATAATAAAAAATTCAAGTTTTCAACATAAAAACCTCATAGGCCCACCGTGAAGTCGAATCTGATATCATAGTTTCATAATTGAATCTGAATATCAGATTGAAATCTGATGGATATGTAATAAAAAATTGTCTTCATTACATAAAAATATCAGATATTATTATGCTGGTCAGGCCAGAATATGCTTATAAAAATAATTAGATCTCAATTTGAAGTACATAAATTCCGATTAAATCAGACCTTAGTAGAAACGATAGCGGACCATAAACTGAATAGTTCAAGCGATCTCATGCACACTTTTTTTGTTAAATATAATACCAAATTAAAACAAAAGCATCAAAGGTACCACCAACGTTACCTACTCCACCGACTAGAACAAATTCATGTCCTGAGGAAACCATCTTCCAAGGCGTATTTACAGACAACTACGATCCTCATGGTGCCAAGAGCGAGAGAATCTCGTCAACGCGTCGTGGCACCGGTACTTGGTGCTTAGCAAATGTTTGTCAACATTCTCGTCGTCAGCGTCGCCCCATGGATTCCCCTGTTTCCATTTTCTTTAGTATGTTCGCCCGATTCTCACTAGTTCCGTGCCTGCTTCGGAGTGGAATTTTGTGGCAACATGAATGACCGGCAGGTTGGTTTTCTTGCACTTTTCCTTCTTGTGTGACGTCCTTCCGTGGAAACTGGTGGAGTTTTGGGAGCCTTTTGCGGGTGTTGGGATTGGGATGCGGATTAAAGAATTTGAGTTTCAATTTGGTGGACATGTCTTTTTTGGTTGTTTAGCGAGACTGGCGTCGGAACTCAGTGTTTTCTGCTTGTCATTGATGTGAATAGTTAAACAAAACGATTTCTGAAGATGATTTTGATCACAACACGTGGTCCTGAATGTGGAAAGATGCACCCCTAAATCCTAATCGTGGATTTTGATCTCTCTTTCTTAGTTTATAAAGGGTAGATAGATACAGAGAGAGAGAGAGAGAGAGAGAGAGAGAGAGAGAGAGAGAGAGAGATTCTTTGTTTTTATTGTCTCGGTAGTCGGTATGGTATGAAGCGTTTGGTGGATTTGTTCATTTATTCTTATCGGGTAACCACAATCTTCTTCCTTTTCTGCTTTAGTTATTTGGGTTTGATTTGTATGTGCATATGGGTGGGAGACTTTGATCATATAGAATCCGGTGTCTGAATATTATGTTGCTTATCTTTGTACCAAACTTGCCAAACTAGTTCGCTGGTGATATTTGAGTTTTCAGCAACAAAGGAGACTGAATATCTCTTGGTTGGTGGAATTCGTAAATCTTAATTTCCGTCTTAGAGATCGTCTTATTTCTAATGCAGATGCTGGTCGCCGTATAACAGTGGCATCTCTCTGTTCGAGCCAGTTTTTTATCACTGCAGAATACCTCAAGCGCTGCAATAGTTTAATAACGAGCCATTGAGTTTTCTTGATTTCGCTGAGCCGCCTCTGTAGATAAAGCTGGTTCCATGGCTTTGCTTATTCTTACTGTTTAGATCACCAACTTTATGGCTTTTGGGGCTCTAGTGCGTTGAAGAATTACGTTGTCTTTGTTGTTTGAAACACTTTCGGCAGTTTATGTTAGAAATTTTGTGTTTTAAATAAGCGTAAAATCGGGGCGGAGATTTTCATATCATAATGGTTGTGCAAGAAGACCATGTTCAATCTTGCGAATCTGGAACTGAGGACTGTAAAACAACTTCAATTTCTGAAGCCGAAAAGGAGGAGAGCCAGGAGACCACCTCTACACCTTATGAAGGTGCAGACGAGGAAGAATCATCAGAAATTTGTCGTGTTTGTCAATCTGCTGAGCCTGATAGAAGGGGAGATGCTGCACTAGTTTTCCTGAACATCATTCCCCCTATAGATGCTGATTCACAAAGTGTCCGGGAAAATAGTTCAGGACATAAAGATAATACGAGAAATGCTCATGATGGCGTTGGTGATCCGAAGGACTCTCAAACTGAGCCTACTTTTCGTAAGTTTGTGAGTCCTGAAGGTGAAGTTATTATCTGTAGTGCAGGTTTGAAAGCTGGGTCCTACCATTATCATGATGCGCTGATTAATCTTGGATGTTCATGCAAGAATGATCTTGCTCTTGCACATTATGCTTGTGCACTTAAGTGGTTCATCAATCATGGATCCACTGTCTGTGAAATTTGTGGAAGCATAGCAACCAATATTAGGACAGCAGATTTCCATAAGGTTATATTTTCGTTAAAGGAATGCGAGATCTTAAGAGAAAGAACTGCTGCTGGAGAACTTACTCCTGTACATATGCAGTCAAATCCACGTCCGGATCCTGATGCAGTCGCTGCTATTCGATTGCTGAGACTTACTACTGAGATCTCCTTGTGGTTTAATCCACAGAACCATTTCATTACATTGTCACAAGGCACAATTGATCAAGCTTCCACCATTCCTGCTGAGGAAACTAGCTCCAATGTGAACCGTGCCACCAAATGGGCTGTAGAAAGTGCTGGGATACTAGTAGCCACCGGACTGCTCACGATAACCCTTGCATGGCTTATTGCACCTCGCATTGGAAAGGTATCTAAGCTTTTATGATGATTCCCTTTGAAATCTTAGGTCCTTCTTTTGAGCCATTAGCATGCTTAAGTCTGTAAGTTTTTCATTTGTTCATCAGCATCTCTTATGTACGAGATTTATGAAATTTTATCTGCAAAGAATATAGGTGGACGTGTGTCACTCTAAACTGATTATGACGTGCCTTCTGAGCTGGTATAATGGCCATACAAGAGATGATTGTTAGATAGGAGTAAATCAAAGTTGAGCCATGTGAAACTGAATTGGTTTTGGATATCGCTAATACATCTTTCTTGCCCAGACCTTTCAACGGGGCATTGTTGCCCTTTTTTATTTTTGCTGTAATAATTTTTTGTCTTCTATTTGTTTTCCTTGGTTTGTAAAAAAAAAAAGAAAATCATTGGTTAAAAGAGCATTCTGTTTGTGTCCCACTAAAGAATTATTCTTTCCTTTTAATATTTCATATATTCTGAGACCTTCTTAATAACTTTGTTTGACAGAAAACTGCTAGAAGTGGCCTCCACATTTTCCTGGGAGGGCTTTGTGCTTTGACCATTGTCGTGTTCCTTCGATTTGTAAGTAGAAAAGTGCCTGTGAATTTATTTTTGATAGAGTTTGTGCTTGTTCAAGTGCTGGTTTTTGTTGCCTTTTATGTTTAATCACGTGCATGTATCTATGGCTCTGTGCATGTTTTCATGCACATGCACGTTTTTAGAGAAAAGAAAGGAATCAAAAAAATAAAACTGAAGAAGCAAGAATGGTGGTTTATGACTTAGGAATAATGGTAACTTGCCTATGAAATCTCATTGCTAGCTAGCCTAGCTTACCCCCTTTTATTTGCAATTTTATGTGGTTTCATGTCCTGTTGGTATTATGCGATAATCCATATTACACGAGGTCTGCAGATTTGGGGAATAAATAAAAATAGTTCTAAAAGCATTTAATCTAAGTTGTAGTCTTTTTTGTTATGCATTACCCGGTCTTAAGAAGAATGGCTTTGTAAAGCTTATTCCTCCTTTGTTTAATAATTTTGTTCCTCTGTGACTCCCTCGTTCTGTAGTTTGTTTTTTGCCTCACTGTCCGGTGGTTTCACTTCTTGAAGGTCATACTCTCAAAATAATGATGCATTTCAATTTTTGTTCAGAAAACCCATGGTTAACAGGGTCAAGTAGAGTAGGTCAGAATCCCAAATCCCACTTACGATGAATTGGAAAGCAGAATGCATCAAGAATCCTTTAGCGAAAAGGAGCCTGCAGGAATCCTGTGTTCTGTCACTTTACTTGTTGGTGTTTGGATACCATTGTACATTTTGATATTCCTTTTTGAGTTTATTACTTTTAGTTTGTTTACTCACCTTCGTTTATTGGCTTTTTTGCAAAATTCAATGTGCCATGAAACAGTTCTTCATGTCACTTCTCCTTTCCCAAATGATTGAAGAGTTTGGAACGATCGTTTAAGCCACTTAGTAAACCACCCCTTAGTAGCGGTTCACTATACTGAACTATGTACTGCATATAGGACTTCATTGCTAGATAAGTAACTATTGTGTTAAGTCTGTCCTAGTTGTGATGTATCTAGCTGGTAATTATATGAAAAGTATTTAGATCACAAAAATCAAGTAGCTTAACTGTAGTTGTGTGATTCTCATCATCATGCCTCATCATCTTCTGGGGAGACCTTGCAAGCTTTATTTCCCCTTTTCTGCCTAGTGCCGCACACTGTTTAATCTTACTAGGTCTTTCATTTACCTTCTCCTCCTATTGCTTAATCTGTGCTTTCATTGTTATTTCTATTCTCTTTAACTGGAAGGAGTCAGGGACTCAGGGCTTCTCACTTTTTTTTTTTTTTTTGGGTGTGGGTTGGTGGTTGGGGGGGGGGGGGGCGCATAGAGAGATTTTTATAAACACGACAACCTTCTGCATTTCAGTGCCTTAATTGTGATTTGATGCTTTCAGGTTGTTTGGTGCCAGTTGTAGATTTGACCTAAGTCTTCCTCTAAGCTTAGAGCACTGTGGGCATCTTATTCTTGCAGTGTCTGCAATGATTTTCTGATGATTTGGTCAATTTGGAATCTTCACTTTGTTATTGTCCATAACTTGCTTTTATCTTATTTCCTTTTTTTTATATTGTTCTAATGGTTATTGCCCCTTTTTCACATGCGTTGTTTCACTATCACCTGATACATTAAGTGTGTGTACAACGTTTTGCTTATCATACAGGGTGTAGATCTTCCTGAATCATCAAACTTTCCTTGCTTATTCATCTTATTTTGCACTTGCCTTTCTTTGTTAGACTTTTTCTTATTCTTTTCATTTAACTATTCCCTCATCCATTATCTAGATATATTCTATCTACTCTTATTGTACCTGTAGGGGTTCTCTGATCCATCTGTGGATGGTCTTGTCAAATACGTGACCTGTAATCTAATACCTTTTCGCATTTGCCCATTAGTCAATGTAGTGTTTCATATGTGGGTATTCCTCAACTTTGATTGGCAAGCACTGCCAAATTTTTCATCCGTAATTGCCTGCCAATTTCTAATTAGCTTTTTAGTGTTTTAGGTTGAACTCAAACTTTGCTTCCATCTCATCCTCTGTTGTTTCTTTCCATCTGATGATGTGTTTTCTCCCATTCACCTTTGCTCTGGCAGGGTGAGGAGTGTCACTTCTGTCTTTTGATCTGAGGACCTTGAACTTGCAGGTAGTGTTAGTGTGTTACCACTTACCAAGAGTCAAGTATGGACCAGCATGTCATTGTGCAATTTTATTTGTCTTCTGGTCTCTCTTTGCTGTCTGGTCCTCTCGAGCTCGTGCCTGACTTCATGTAAATTGAGTGCAGCTAGTATGACATCAGTCTTCAAGAATCTAGAAGACTCTGTCTAGATGATCGCTATTGGTACAACTTGAGTGCCAAGGTTCTAGCTTTCTCATGAATCTTGGTGATTGTTGCTTAAGATGCTCCCATGTTCCTCATAATTGGTACTGTTTCTTTCACATGATATGGTTCTTTCTTGCTGGAAAGTTGTAGGTTAATAAAAAAAATGAACATGTTCATCTTTCTCATTTCTACTATCAGTGCTTCAATACATTGGCGTTTTCATATAAGCAATTTGTGACCTGATTATACCTAGTGAATACAGTTCATCATAGCAGAAACCGTGTCCTAAGGACCAAGATCTAGGTGGTATCTCTCACGTAGTGTATTCCAGATAATCTTAACGTTAGTTCACACAGACATAGTAGTTGAAGTGCACAACTTTAAAGTTTCCATCATATCTGTGGCGCTAGCCAGATAACAATAGTTTGTTATGCATATTCTATGTATCGATTCATGGTACATGCTGTGCCCTTTCAGGTTGATAACCATGAAAGAGGTTGGTACTCTGTCTGATTCTATGTGATCTTTGTTGCTCACACAGGTATGTGCTGTGGCAAGGAGGGTGATATTGTCAAATCATAATCGTCAGTATGGTTTCAATCCACCATATGCCTAGAGTAGATGCTCCTTTTGAGAAGCCGACACCAGTTGAAATTATGCAGGCTGTTACTCCTGTCTATAGTCGTTTCTGTCATTTTCTTGTTTCCTTTTATGTAAATGATACATGATACACGCAAGCAGCCAAATTATTGTAAAAAGAAAGAAAGAAGCTTAGTTATCATCTATTTTTTCTTTTTAGAACGAATATCATGTCCTTGCAGATTTTTGTATGTGGATGGGCTTTAGCCTGGGATGTGGATCCGAGATTGTGAGCAGGTTCTTTCCACTAATATGTGGAGGTCTGCTCGTATGGGATGTTAACATTCCAGGAAGACATTTGAAGGGGCTTACTGCTTAATCTGAACCTTGTCTTTGCAATGGACCACTTTGTAAAGATCTTGGTTTTTGTTCATATTGAAATTTAGTTGGCTCCAGAAATCAATGTCTACATGCTTTAAGAGCAAAGCGGAATATGAAAATTGTCTCATCCGGGACATGTTTTAACAAGTTAACTGATTTCGATAAAATTTCAAATTGCTGAACGTGTGTTGATATCGTTTTTCTAAGGTCCCTGGGGCAAGTTTATGTGATAGGTTGTTTCTGGCTTTGTGGATAACCCTGTGTAGAATCAAACTTGTGAATTTTTTCTTGTCATTGGTGTTAACTTCAATTTAGGAAGTAAATAAGAAAAAAGGAAGAAAGACAGAATCAGATAACGCAGTCCGGGACTCTCTAGCTTTTGAATCAATATATCAAAATGGCTACTTATTAAGAAGTCAGGAAAACATAAAAGCAGAAAAGTTGAGGTCCACAATGGCAATGTGGGAGATAATTATGGTGTTGCTTAACATGTCATTAATCCCCAAAAGATGTTACGAGACAGAAATTGGGAATTGGCAGGTGGGATGACGGCAAAATGGTGGGCCAAGGACAGGAGTGTTGCACTTGAGGAAAGGTTCAGATATTATATGACATCTGATTTGAAGCATGTTTTGATCGGTTTAAGTAGGCAACAAATTCATGTCTACCTAGTAGTCAAAATAAATTTTAATCAAATCCGTTGTTATCTGTTTCGAATCTGGACTTGATCGGTTGAATTCAGCAACACATTCAGGTTGCCTAGTAATCGAAACTGATTTCGGAACAGATCTCTTGTTTGAATTGAATTAATATATATCTAATTTGGTCAGACAACATCTATTGACATGTAAAAGTTCAATTATGGTTTTGAATGTTGTAATGAATTACTAAATTTGACTCATTTAGAGAATGTCTAATCAATAAGTTGCAATGATTGCTACTCTGTATCTGAATCTTAATCTGATTTTTAACATGTTCATACCGAAGGTAATGACGGAAGCTTCTCCAACAAATGCACGCAAAAAGAGACTGGCTTTGCCAGTAACTATTGATTCATTTGACAATCAACTATTCTGAGTAAGGATGTCAATGGATCAGATCTAAAATGGATATGCACTTAACGATATGCACTTTTTCAGATATTCATATATTCAAATTTATATTCAGATTTAAATGTGAATGAATAAAAGTTATATCCAAATCTGGCAATCTGAATTTGATTTTTACACTTACATCTGAATCTGAGTCCGAATTTTGAACCGAATCTGACCAGTTTTCAAAACATATGGCATTGGATCTAAGATATTTATTTTAAACTAAATCTGATCCAAAATTTGATCCGATATTTGTATCTCTGAATCCAATCGATGTTATTTATTAATGTTGAATCCGATCCGATTCATTAGTTGGACATTGAATTTTTTCCTATGTCCGATCTTTTCGGAATGAGTGTGCTGGATATCAGATCCAACCCAGATATATTTACATACCTAATTCTGAGAGATCTTTGATCCATTTTTTGAACAATGGAAACACTGAAATTGATTTTGATTACAAATGTATTTGGCGGATGCTTTCCAATATCAAGAAACTAGATAGCCCAAGAGCTTATACAAGGCTTTGAAATCTATCTGGATAATACTAGGATTCGCCAGAATCAGTAAATTCTGCCGATTGCATATAAATTTATAATAACAGCCTTTTAACATTTTTCTTTTTAAAAGTAAAACCATTTAAGTGAAATCATTTAAGTGAAATCATTTAAAGAAAGCCAATTCAGGTTCATTTGGTACGGCTGATACTGATTGGTTTTTGTATAATCTTTTCTAAAATGATTAACTGGACTTTGGCATTCGCAACATCGGAAGGACTACAATGAGCCATGTGAAGCTTTTTTTTTTTTCAGGATGGCCTAAACTTTGTAAACATATGAACGTGCAATATATTTAATTTCTATTTGATGTCAATATTGTAAATATTAAATTCTAAATCATATTTGATTTCATAGAAGCCAAATAATTGAAATCAGCTAGTTGCTAGATGTTGACAGATAGTTAAATATTCATTGAATCAGATTTGAATTCATAGAAGCCGAAGAGTTGAAATCAGCCAGTTGTTAGATGTTGGCAAATAATTAAATATTCAAGAACCATGAGTTTATGATGTTTCTTAAGACAGTTTATGAGGCTTTTGGTGACAGCCAGGTTTTTATATTCTTGGTATGCTTGCTATTGTTTGTTTTTAATATTTTTTCTAAAATGATTAACCTCGACTTTGGTGTTGGCCACGTTCGGAGGACTACTATGAGCGATTTGAATTTTTTCTTTTTTCTTTTTTTGCCTTCCTTCATAGCCTGCCTGACTTTGGAAACATACAAATATGCAATGTATTTGTTCCATTTAACTTGATGGGAAAGCAAAACAATTCATTGATGCCATTTTCTGGATTACATGTTTAACGCCATGGAGCATCAACATAACACCGTCAACATGAGCCATGACGCTTTAGACAAAAAGGAAGGATACAAGATTCAATAGAGGCCATTGAAGGTAATTAGGATAATGTTTGATGATGATGATGATGAAGATGATAATGATAGTGACTTGTATAAGAGCCATATACATCAAAGACAGAGACCGGCGAGATATTTACTATGCATTAAGAATAAGAAAAGAAATTGAAAGGAACTGGCACGTCCCTTCAATTTGTCATACAAATAATGAAAGCCATGCAAGCAGCATGACGGTGTAGAATTATAGAGCTGCTGGAAAGACTTCTCACTCAGTTTTGGAGTGCCATCCGATAAGGGACAGAATCAAACCAACAATGTCGCCAGTAAGAAGAGACCTCAACAGCTTCAGCTTTTTGGAACTATAAGGAGGATACCTTGCAGAAAGTTCTCCAACAAAGCCCCGATACAGAACTGGCTTCATGTGACTGAAGGCTTCAAATGAATATTTACCATGATAAGCACCTATTCCGCTTTCACCGACCCCACCGAAAGGTAATGACAGATTTGCAAGCTGCACCAATGACAATGAATCAGATGTGCAAGGCAGAAAAGGTACTATCTGAAGTGTGAAATCAGAAATGTCAGTTCATGAGCATGAATCAAGCAAGCCTACATGAACGACGGTGTCATTGACAAGAATGCCTCCAGCAGAGATTTGCTCCACAAACATCTTTTCAATTCTCTTGTCCTTCGTGAAGAGGTAAGCAGCAAGTGGCTTTGGCTGTGAGTTTATTACGTCAAAGCTGTCTTCAATTTTCTCTACCTGGTTAACGAACAGAGGGACACTCAGAATGACAAGCCAAGATTGTTAATGGTGCAAAGGACAGGCCTTGAAGGACTGTTGGCCTAAAACTAATTGAAGTAAATATATAAGTCAGAGTTCTAGAGATTCAGAATGACAAGCGAACACTGTTAATGCCACTAGGAATACCAAGTGTGATGGCCTTGATGGTCTGTTGGCCTCAAACTAATAGCAACAAATATATAAGTCAGGTTATAATATCAAGAATAACACTGATATTTAGACAGAAAAAAGGTGCTCAACTGCTTATCAACTCAGATGAACAAAGTGTCGCATGTTTTTTCAACACATGGAGGTCCAATCAAAGTGCACTACAGTAAAAATTACTAGAGAAATCCACTGAAGTGTTTCATTAGTCTTAGCAGATTTAAAATGAAAAAAAAATGAACTACTTATAGATATTTTTTTCCCATTTTTCATGTAAAAGACGAGCAGGAATGTTCCTGGATTTGTTCACAGGCAATACCCTGACAACGTTTTATAGTAAACACAAGTAATCAGTAACTTTCAGCAAATTCAGTATTGAAAAAGGAAGATAATTTTTTGCCTTGGCAGTATGGCATGAGCCTCATATAGTCACCGCCTGAACAAATAACACCGCGACATTTTCAATGCATTCAGAGAAATCTGACCATAGATTGTGCAAGTCATGCCTAACTCTTTCCAAGCAAAAGTTGCTACTCACTGTCACAATGGGAAGTAAGGGGCCAAATATCTCCTCATTCATCACCAATGAATCTGCTGGAACATCTAGCAAGATAGTTGGTGCAATCCTTCTGCAGAGAAAAGGAACAGACCTCAAAATGGTTTATGCAAATTCTATTTGCATTTACAACTCAAAATGTAAAGTTCACACTTACAAGCGCTTTTCATCCCGTTGACCTCCATGAACTATCTTACTAGAGGTTTTTTCCTCATCTAATAACTTTAACAACCGTGTAAAGTGGTTGAGACTGACTATGCGAGATAAATCATTTGATTCAAGTGGATCATTCCCATAGAATGATGCCAATGTACGTTTAAAAGACTCGACCTGTAAAAGAAGTTAAACACAGAGGTTCATATCATCTCATTAAAGGTGAGTCTGTTAAAGAGAATTTCACCATGCAACAATACCAGTTTTGGAGCAAACGACTTCGTTGTTATAACATAATCTGGAGCTATGCAAGCTTGACCATTGTTGCTACCCCACTTGCCCCCAGCAATCCTTCTTGTGGTAATCTTAGACATAAACAAACCACAAATCAGTTTACTCAATAAAAATAGCATCATTTTAGAAATTTACCAACAAAGCTTCTACAGACTAGATGCTGGCCTGGTATTATTCCCCTAAATATTGGAGAAGGCACACTAAGGTAGGAGCAAGCTGAAGCACATCTCCCAGGGCATAAAGGCCGAAGAGTTCAGTGCCTACATGTACATTAAATAGAGATAAATCCAATTATTACTTTTAGATCAGTGTTTGAATCAACAACAACAGGACATTTCCCTCCAAGCTCCAAGGTAACAGGTGTAAGATGTTTTGCAGCAGCAGTCATTACCACGCGTCCAACTTTGCCACTGCCTGCGTATAAGAAAAGCACATAGTGAATCAAGTACTTAAGAATTACGCAACATAAATTCTCTTGATGGCTCATGAATAAATGCATATTTTGATGCTTTTTTTGTCTCAAATTTGAAATGCTTTGCTTGTACAAAGGTTCTTCATACTGAACATTCTTTACAGAAGAAGGATATGGCTTCAACTTGAGCAGTGACAGATAAGAACTATGCAATTTTATTTTCTCTAACAGTTGAATTAGAAGCCATAGTCCTTACTGACAAAGGATAAAGGCCTTCAAGTTTTTTGAAGCCAATGGATGGGAAAGCTTTTGGCTTTTTCTTTTTCTCCCAATATGTAGTGTTATCATGAATCTGCTGAAAGTAAGTATGGCACTGGAGATAGAGAGAATAGAGTATCTTGCCTGTGTAGAAAATTTTATCCCACTTCTGCTCCAGCAGTGCAGTTGTTTCATCCACAGCCCCTTCAACAACTTTTATAGCAGAAGTATCCAAATATTCCGATACCAATGATGCAAGCAGTGAGGAAGTAGCAGGTGAAATCTCAGATGGTTTTAGAACTACAGCATTACCCGCTGCAATGGCTCCAACCACAGGATCCATTGATAACACTGAAAATTTTCATGAAGCATTAAGACAGCTTAGCAACACTGAAACGGATAAGAATTTATAGCTTGAAATCAATAAAAGGTAACATGAATGTCTGAAAGAACATGTGGAACAACAGTCTCACTCACAATGAAGGAGAAATACATACTGAAAACGGACAATCTCAAGGTAAAAACTGAACTGAGGAAATTTTAGTTTCTTGAATGCAAGATAAATAAATTTTGAGACAGTTGTATGCGAAGTCACATAGAAAAATACTGCAATACAACCGTTGCATGTGCTTGAAGTACAAAAATTGAACAAGCACTGACTTCATCATATTTTGATGGTAAGATGGCTTGAATGCTTGAAGGCTAACTTTATAGACCAAGCATCCTCATATAGCATGGGATATCAGAAGCATGGACACAGTGTGCTCTCCATCAAATTTTCCATACAAAATATATATTAAAAAAACATTATGTTAATTAGTCTTATGTTGTCCAGTCCAATCCGGTAGGGCCCACACTGGGATCAATCATGAAAATCCCACAAGGGTCAAATCCAACCTCTGGTAGAGGCTTTTCTCTCAGAGCAAGAACTCTAGTTGTATAAGAAAAAAGTAATTCTTGACAGTACAAATGTGACACCAGATTCTTAATTTGGAGCAGAACACATTAACCCATGGACAACAATTTGCCAAAGTTGTGCTCAACATGTAAAAAAGTCTGATAGTATCAAGAATTCGCTCTTGATGCGGAAAAGGGCTTATCAAAGTTTGATAGGGTAATTGCATCACTCAAAAGAAGACCCATCTTGAACCGCAAATTAGCTGTTTTGAACCTTAAGCAAAAATTCCAACCTAAACATAAGAAATAATAAACATAAGTTTTCTGCATGCATTGACATGGACAATGTGACATGGTGGTACTTGATTCAAACAGGATTATCACATAAAGGTGATCTCGAAGAGAGCTCAAAAAAGAAGAATAGAGGTAAATCTAAATCAGAAACAGATCATGCACAAATGCATGTTACTTATGGAACCTTCACCACGTGTGTTAACCTAAAACCAGTGAAGAGGAAGACTCAAGATTAAAAGATAAAAATGGATTGCTTAAGTTTAGAGGTAACCAAAATAACAATAGCGGTCTCAGCTAGTATTTCCTGTCAACATAAAAATAAGGTACATGATCATCAGCAGAAAAAAAATATGAAACATTAGTCCTGATGGTACTTACGTAGAGGGTAATTCCATGCAGAGATAACCAAAATAATTCCTAGTGGCTCTGGAACAATTTCTGCTGTTGCAGGTTGTGCTACAAAAGATACTGAAGCCTGAAAAGATACAATTATGTTCACAAAGAATCATATAAAAGCAGTCCCAGAAGGGAAGTCTAAGCACTGTATCCAGTTCTTGCACAAACTTCAATACCTTTTCTGGTTTCATCCATTTCTTCAAATGTTTGAGAAGAAATTCACATGATGATTTCAGCAAAGATATCTGCATGAAGAGAAATGATATTTCTTGTAAGAGGAATACTTCCTGGCTCCATAATCCATATGATAAACAGTTTACATAAACAGATGTTTCATCTTTTAGCAACATGATTTAACCTTTAGGGAAACTGTTAAATGAGATCGGTGTAAAGAAAGCTGCTAATATCTAAAGGGAAGGAAAAGTTATAACGAAAGATATAGCGCCAAATGTAGAATTATAATCTCACACAACCGCCATCAAGACATAGAGAACAGAAAAGTCCGATGCCTTTGTATAGAATATTCTCAGGAAAAATGCCCATGAGGATCGAAAAGGAGCACTTATTGGCCCTTTGGCAATTGTTGCTTCCCACACTTCCAGATTCGGTGCTCAGTAATGAAATATAATAATAGGGAAGTTTGACAAATGAATAGATATCCACTTACTCAGAGAAAAGCAGTAAAAATCTCGGAACAAGCACCAAGTCTGATTCAAGTTGTTGCAGAAACAATTGATAGAGTTCTAAGATATTTTTGCTATCACATTCAGCTACATCAGAGAAAAAAGAAGACTCATATTTAAAACTTTGCAGACCACGACTGGTGGTATATAACCGAAAAAACACTATTACATTTAACAAGAAAAGGGAAAAAAATTAACAGAATGAAAAATAAAAAATAAAACACGGTATTACAAAAATCAACGTAATTTTTAGCTCTTTTATCATCACGTGATCACTCGCAATTCACATAAAAATAAGAGAAAATAAATTGCAGTAAAAGAATGGTACGTAGAACAATGGGTTTAAGGAAAAAAGGGTCGGTTAAATTTATTTTTTTTCAGAAAATTTCTCGATCCAAGAAAGAGACAAATATAGGAAATGGTTTCCAATTCACAAATTCCACGGATAAGCTCGACCAACTTCAATAAAACTGCAGTTCACAGTCTTCAGACTCCATCACATGAGGAAACACAATACAACAGTCAAAAGCACCAAAAACAGATGCCAATAAAACAAAATAAATAACAAATAAAAAACCATTCACTGAAACAGGCAAAATCAATCTCATAGACATTATCAAGAAACCAAAATCCCACGAAGAGGGAGAAGGAGTAGAAAGACACAGAGAGAGGAAGAACCTCGGCGATATAAGTTTCGAAACTGGGCTTGCAGAGATCTTGGTGGAGGGCCTCAAGAATCGCTGGCTCTTTTTCTTGCAGAAACTTTATGACCATCTTCAGCTGGTGAGCTCTCCATTCATAGCTCTTGGTCCTGCCGCCGATGAAGCTCTGCCTCAACTCCCTCACCAAGGAAACACAATCCTCTCTATCAAACACTCGTCTACCTCCAACCCCTCCTAACACGGCTCCAACCTTCAGTGCCATAGAACCGAAGGAAAGTGATCACAAACCAGAGCCACCAATAGAGAAGCACCAACAAACACCAAAAACCCAACAAAGAGAAAACTGCCGCAACGGAGCTCTGGAGGAAGTGCTCTTCGGAAGGAAGACCAAATTCAATCTGCAATCACGTGATCTTGATGCTGTTTTATAGATTTTTGGGGCAGCCATACACGTGTTTTTGGCTTCCTTTTCTAAAATCGTTTGTAGAAAACCGCCGATTTTTTTTACTTTTATGCGTTTACAAAGATCTAGGCCTCTACGGTTGTGAAATTCTAAGAACCGACGATTTGAGTTATAAAATAAGTTTTGCAGAAGGCGTTAAATATCAAAACATATTTCAAAATTTATTTTGTTTGTAATAAAAAATATTTTTCATAACAGAGTTTCTTGCAATCCATTTATTTGCCACGAGGAAACAAGCCACTGTAAAAGCGAAAGGCGAAAAAAAGCATATGCGATGTAAAATTATGGAGAAATTAACTTTAAACTGTGATTTACAAAATTATGTTTTTTTAATGAATTGTCCTTCTTATTATAACGTATCCTTTCCAAATATAATTTAACATTTTACGCCTGGGCCAATTGTGACCCAGTCTCAATCCAACACCTCAAATCCGAGCTGGGGGTTCAGATCAGTTCAACCCCTTGTTAAAATATAAAATAAAAAATTATTTTAAAATATATAAAAATAATTTTCATATATATATATATATATATATATATATATATATATATATATATATATATATATATATATATATATATATATATATATATATATATATATATATAAAGGTGTCAGGGTATTGTCTCAATCTCATGTCTTGCGCTGAATCCCTCAATAAATGAACCACTAATCTACAATGTTTTCAAATGTAAAGTGGTTATTTATAAATATATGAAAATTGAGCAGATGTTTGTCATTTTTTCTTTTAAAAGCTCTCTGCATCCCAGTTTTGTTGTCTTGTTTTGATAATTTACTAGTTTCCAGTTTACAGAGATAAAGTCTCCCCAGAAAAAAAAAAGGACGTATGGTCTTTTCCGGTGGCTGGGGACTTGACTCTTGAGCCCTGGGCCGGACCCATCTAAGTGTTTGAGTGCACTTGGTTTTCTCTAGCACTTTCAAACATGCAGCTCGCTTGTGGACTTAGATGGTGCACGCGCCCGGCTCGAGCTTGGTCATGCAACACGAAGTCAATGTGGTTCAGCCAAGATTGACCCTGCATAGGGCTAAGTCCAGTCCGTCATCTATGCCTTTACTTCCTTACTTCTGATGCAAATCTGCTGGGAGATTGGTTCTTAGTTGACCAAAGATCTATCATTGGAGCCGCATTGAGAAAGTTATCATCTATCATGCATTCATATTCACTTGTACGATGGTGAATCTGCATTGATCAATTTAAATGAAGAATCTTAAACCTGATTTTGTGGATCTGCTTTCCCTTTTTTGAATGCAAGTTGGCAAAACGTTTTGTGCAAGGCAAGAACAAAGATAATAATATAAGAAATAAATGCTCTGGTCCTGGGTTTCTAGATGTATATTCATATCGATCGGTCAAATACTCGAGATGCACCAAGATACGAAGTTAACTCGGTTGAGTCAACATGATCGCATTAAATGGAGCCTAGTCGTATGTCAACTGGGTCAAAAAGATCCAGACAGGCGAGAGGACATGTTTGTCATTGCAGGAATTGTACGAGCCCGGTTTGGAGATTTGGGAAACGTGAAAGCCCGTTCAGGTCTGGAAAGTCGAGAGCAAATATTTATTTAATAAGAAAAAAGGAAAAATTCAGAGGAATTCTCAACCACCCTGCTTTTGTGGAAGGGATTGAACCAACGACACTCCCTACCGACGGATATTTCCATATACACCCATTACTTTTCCCTATTTTGCAGAAACACTCTCATTTTCGTCTTAAGTTACCAAATGGCCCTCTGTTTTATAGACTCAAAATTTTGTCCCTATTGTTTAAATAGAAAGACCCCCCATCTAGAAGCGCAAACCTTTTTTTTTTTTTTTGTAAAATTACCTAAATGCCCCTCGCGTTAAATGGAAAATGTTTTCTGTATTAGCAAAAATAAGCTTTTATCTTAATAGAAAGACAGTTTGTGTTTTATGGATACGAAAGGAAAGAGAAGGCATTGAGTGTGAAGACTCTTCCCCTTTCCATTTTAAGTTTTTGAAAGATAATATGATGTTTTTTAAAGATATGATGATGATGATATGGAAAGAATTAAATTAATTTGTAACAGTAAAGAAGTTTATCTTGATGAGCTAAACATGACAATAAAATCATATTGAAATCGAATTCAATAAAATGAAGTGGGAAAAACAATCAGTGTCATAGATATATAAGAAAAATTCATCTTGGGTATTTACTTAAGCTCACTCATAAGGGTTGTTGATCCATCATGATGAACAATTGAAATAAAAACAACAAAAAAATGTAATTTGATAGTTTTTTTAACTAGTATTAATTCATATAAATTTTTTTCTTAGTCATGCATCAAAATAGATCTAATAACTCTGGGGTGGAGGGAGGGGGGGCCGCCCGGGCCAAGGCTCGGGTGAGCGTAGGAAAAAAAAAAATTTATATAAAAAAATTCAAAATTTTTTAGTTTGGCCCTTTCCGTCGGTCCTCATCGCTCCTCTTGGCCCGAGCAGTAAATCGTGTTGGACCGACCCTAAATAAAATTCTGGCTCCGCCCCTATTTAGAGGTTACATCCATTTTGCCAAGAACAAAAAAAAACTTATCCACATGCAAACAAGTCAGAGGTTGCATTTTGTCCAGATACAATAAGGACAAGCGCCCATTTGAAAGTCTACATTTATTTAAATTAAAAGGTTGCGTAAATAAAAAGTCAATCTCTCTCTCTATCTCTATGTGTCTTGATGTTCACGTAATTTCCAATCTGGCCCATGCGCGACGCCACACGACGAAAATGGAGGCGTCAGTCGTGGCAAACCCACCAGAGAAGTTATCTAGATGCAAAAAAAAAAAAACGAAAAAAGAAAAAAACGGCGAGGAAATTATCGCCTATAAAAATAGTTATTTTCATTTTATGTTGGTATTTACTATTTACAAAGCAAAAGCGTGACCATACAAAGCAAAGTGTAAAATATATTTTTATAAAATGAATAAATATAAATATTCGGACACCTTACTCTTTCTCGATAAATTAGATGCGATGGAGTGCTTGCTTGCAAGCCTTGTTTTGATATAAATGACAATATTGCGGTGATTAACATGCAAAAAAAAAAAACTTTCTATTTTTCATGTTTGGAACGGTTCGGGACGGCACTATCTGTCTCTCTTGTCGTCCAGTACATGTACCAATTTGTCCACGTGGACCCCCACGATAGGGTACAAGGACAAGCTCTTGAAAGGAACATCGCGGCAAAGTCTCGTGACCTGTTAGGACAAACACGCCTTTTTTTTTTTACCAATGTTTGGTAAGAAGATTATTATGTTCTTGGAACACATATTATTGTGACATATGATTTAAGACAACGAGTTCTTGTTTTAAGGAACATTATATGATTGTATATAGAGTTTAATTACTGGGTCTAGAAGCAATATCAAGAATTATATTATATTTCCCTAACAAAAATATGGTATTTTTTAATCATGTGTCTTATAAGCATGTATTCCAAAAATATAATGTTCTTCTTGTATCAGATGTCTTCTAATATGCATAATTTAGAAAGAGAACTAGCAAGGTAAAGAAATGTTGCTTTGGTCAAGTGACATGCTCAAAAGCCTTACCTATCTTAGACACACATGATGTAGACTAAATGCTTGTTAGGTGCTAGAGAGCCATCTATCTTTCGTTAATTTTGGTTCATTTTCAATTCTTGGATTAGTTTTAAGATGATGGTACCTGTTTGTTGTGGATTGACAAAGGCCAATTGCCGCAAAATCATTTTCTGGTGACGGTGACAAGTCTTTCCATAGAAGTATTTTTAGTTTCCAGATTCTTTGATCTATGGGCGGAGGCAAGGTAGGGCCTACATGGGCTATGGCCCCACCTCAAGAATTTTTTATTTTTTAATTTACATGTAAATTTTAAAAAGTTTACTTGTTCTATACAAAAATTTTGGAAAATGATATCTCAGCGCTGGTCAAAATGTAGAAACTTTAATTCGCTTCATGTAAAACTTCTGGCTCCGCCCCTGCTTTGATCTCGTGATGTTGCCATCAATTGATGACACCCATAGGTGGACGGATTTGGCCAATATGAGCCCCGGATCTACCAATAATTTGAAACACGTCATTACATTACGACAGGTGTTGATATCCATAGCATTATGTCTTTCTCAATGAGATCTGGAGAATTTGGAAAGAGATCATTTGAATGGTGAATCCATATCCGCAACCATCTTTTGCATTATTATCGAAAGAAAGAGACTTACGACCAATCAAGCCTAAGTCTGTGAATTAACCATGGAGTTGCACCATGTATCGTTCCAATTTTATCGGATGTCTACGAAGAGACCACTTTTTTACCCTCAAAAGGACAAACAGACGACAAGGAATGTGAAAGACTTATTTGAAGGACGATAGTGGGGATCTTTTGGGTGGAAAATGTTTGTGTAGGCCTTAGGACCACAAAAAAAAAAAATCTCTGGTCTTGCGAAAAGGACATCTCGGATGGGAGAATCAAAATGGATCATATTCAAACCAACTAAAAGGAAAGATGTTTTCTCTCATTTTATTAAAAGAAAACTTTACTTTCTCTATGTAACCATCTCATTCTCAGAGTTTGATTGAAGGATATTTTTTCATTTTTGAATCCTAACACACTGCCTGTATTAGGGCTCTAAGATATGACCTTATAGAAGTTTTAAGATCCAATGGAAAATGTTATGACTGGGGGAAAAGAATGAGTTTTTTTAAGTGGCACATTCTCATCGCCGGATTATGTGGAAGGAAATATCTACTTTGCTATTCAGAGTGCCTTTTGTTTGTTGTTGGGTGACCCTGACGCTCTCTCTCCACACTCTCTCCCCTTGTGTTGCTGTCTTGTATATTTCATTCTTCTATTTTGTTGTTACAGTTTGTTCTTATATATAGGGGACTTCTTGTCCTCAAATTTTGTTATGTATTTTCATTTTATGGGCGCTCTCTCTCTCTCTCTCTCATTCATTTTTATCTCTATCATGTATCTAAATGCAATATGTGAGTGTTTAAGAGTGCCACACATCAGCTTTTAATTATTTTCAAACTATTGTTGCCACATTTTGTATTTCATTTAATTTTATATTATACTTATTTTTTTTTAAAAAATAATACATTTGACTGATTGACAAGAAATTCAGCTAAAAGACGAGTGTCCTGGCAATTCAATCTCATTGTAGTAAAAGATAGAATAATTAAAAATAAAAACATCAGTTGTTTCAGCTTCTTAAATATGAACCGGGGCAACTTGTGAACAAAATTCTGTCACAAACAAAAATATTGAGTGCTTTTTGGAAGTTTTTGAGTCTCACCTTCTGAGTTGTCAAAGAACTTCTCTAGAAGCCGGAGAAAAACAAGCCCGAGTCAAATTTTCATTTCACACTTCATTTTCTGACGCTGTTGGAAGATGCATCTCCTTTTTTCCTGTCTCTTCCTTTTCAATTAGTCAATTATTTTAATTCTTCCTTCTAGAAGGGTCGCTCGTGATAATTCCAAGAAGATGGGCCGTTTATTAGGTTCGAATCATTTTCAGATTCAGAATTTGAATGATAATGAAAAAAGGTCTAACTCGTACATCTTAATCTGAATTTTAAATCCAAGATCCAAATATGATCCGACGTTCCGAACTAGATCGACACAAAAAAAAAGGTTTCACTGACGCTAAATATCGTCAATAAAACAAAAAAGAGTCAGTACAGCCTTCATTGACTCTTTGGGACGTTAAGACCAAAGGAATTTCCTTGTCCGTTTACTGACACTTGCTGAACGTCGAAGAAACGAAACCCTTACTGATGTCTTTCTTATATGGCGTTGCTAATGTTGACCAACTTTGACATTTTAGGCATCGCGGCAGTGAAGGTTCGACTTTCACTAAATGCTTCGAATAGAGCGTCAGTAAAAATGTGTTTTTCTAAGTGACCAACTTCCGTATTATATGGATATCGTCTACACAATGTCCTTTTTAAACTAAATCAAAATTCAAATCAAGATAAGAATATTATTTAGAACAGAAACCAAATCCACCAGGTGTCATTTTCTAAAATCTGGAAGTTGATATGAGTTCTTAATCAAATACAAGCTTTTTTTTTTAATATATCGAAAGTAATCTGGTTAGATTTCTGATTCAAATTCAATTCATTGAACTATGTCACCATAGTGCAGGGTGAGGGTGCCGATGCCGGTGCGGGTGCCGGAACGGCACATCCCAAAAAACTTAGGGGTGGCGGTGCGGCGAAAGTATTTTATTATTATTATTATTATTAATTTATTATATATATAACAAAATAAGCATATTATTACAATTTAGTTACTAATGTATATAATACTTGAATAATTGTATTGCATAGAAAAATATCAAAACAATACATATTATATAAATAATTTAGTAACATGACATTCTAACTGTGCTCGGGTGCAAGTCGAAGCCGCACCCATGTTCGATGTGCACCCGATTTGATGCAAACTCTGGTGCGGCAGTAAAATAAAAGAGTCCGGTGACTTAGAAACTAATTTTGAATTAAAATCTTAAGGAGGAAAACAGAATTTCAATCAGTTTTGTCACACATTATGCGAACCATACCAGATCCGTTTGCAGCCCACGAAAGGGGGAGGGGGAAACTTTTCTTTTTTTTTCTTGGCACGTGCCGAACAAGTGGTTAGTTATTGTTCTGAATAGACACTTTCGCAATTTAATAGGAACGCAATGTTTGTTCCAAACAGAGGACCGAAGATCCTCCCCCTTCTCATCCCTCCCTGCAATAATTTCTCATACCAAAAGTCTTGGCTGCCATAGTTGAACCAATTAATGTCATGAATAATTTTTTCCCAAACTTGGGCTCAACTTTTTCCTGTTATTTATTGTGTGTTCCCACCCAATTCTTTGCCTTTGAACTTGTTCACCGGTGCTTTTTTTTTTTTTTTTTTTGGAATACAAGAGGTTTAAGTCTTCGACACTTTATATATATATATATATATATATATATATATATATATATATATATATATATATATATATATATATATATATATATATATATATATATATATATATAAAGTTTTTGTGCATACTTGTGGTTTTTTTCATATTTGTTATGAAAATTTGCATATTTTTTGTGGAATTTACACACATACAACTGGTTGTACCTTTGTATCTATAAATTTGGGACAATCTGTATTGTCGGGCAGATTCAAGTCCAATGGGTGACGAACAGATTTGATCCGATTAAGCAGTACCATGTGTCCATTTCCTAAATATCTTGCTAAACATTTTATTTTTTTTAATTATATTAATTTTATGTTTTTCAAAATTCATCTCTTTGATAATTTTTGAATTAGCAACTTCACTAATTCGCTTTCCACTCCTTCCCCTCCCATGTGAGTAAAAATTGCCTGAATTGCCATTGTTCCAAAAACCATATAAAATTTATTAACATAGTATAAAAATCAGTGTATTCTTTCTCCATTATTCCTTTTTTTATATTCATAATCGAGTAAAAAAAAGATTACTGAAAGCAAGATCCAAATTTTCTCATTGGGTCTTCAGGTATAATTCACATTTGTGAAAATACAGCACTATTTGAGCTACATCCGTTCGCTCACCAAACCCCTTGAATTTGTTGGCTATAATGTTCAGAGTGCATGCTTTTATGTTAAGGAGCATAGTGTAACTGGTCGGACAAAAATATGTCATAGCTCACATATTTATTTTGGTTCCTGTAAGCATTATTTTCATGGCCTTAGAGAGTGGGCCAAGAACACAAGTTAGAATTTCAAACATGAAGTGAATGGGCTTGGGGATTTTAATTCAATTAATGCATGTCAAATAGGTAGCAATCAGATTTAATTCTGAAATATTTTACGAACATTCTAAAATTTTCATCTATTTTTTAAAAATAATGTTTGCTCGTATGAGCAAAGTAAAAATTGTTAAGTTTATTGCATGAATAGCGTTAGTACTATTGGCCATTAAATACCCAGTTCAAATATGTCTTCTTTCACTAGTGTATTATCTTTGTACATTTATAACCGAGTAACGAAAGTTTGTGAAAGATAGATCCACTTTTTCTCCTTGGGTTTTCGCCTTTCGCCTTTTTAGGGTATAAGTACACATCATGGTTAAAATACACAGGAAAAACACTATTTCATCAGCGTATGTCTACCACTAATGTTATCAATATGCTGCTGGTTTCAAGGGGTATAATGTAGCTAGCCGGGTAAATATGTTTCTAGATCTTGTGAAGTTGGTCACAACACTGAGTTGATGGTCGCAACACTGGCACATATCAAGACTAGGGCAGAACAATGAGTTGAGCAACTCGTGCTCGCCAAGTCCTTTGCTTAACGAGCCGAGCTAGAGTTGCTCGGGTTGACTCGTTTACTTTGCTGACTCAGAACTCGAACTCGACTCAGCTCGAGCTTACGGCCAATTTAATTTCCGTTGAAAAGGGTTCCCGCAATTATAACATGTCGACCCTTCACGTCCATTGTTCATTCTCTCTACTTGATGCCTTTCGTGCTTTGTCTTCCAAGGCTCCAACTAAGAATCCAAGGTTTCGTTTGATGTACAAGAAAAATATTATGCAACGTAAATTTTTTTTTTAAGTTTGTACGGTTTTTCCTTGCAGCATCAAACACAGAAATTTATTGAAAAAACATCCCACGTTTAGGTCGGACTTTTTTTCACGAAATTTGTTTCCTTCCATACATTGAAAATTTTACCATGCAAAAAAACTTCATGTGAATCAAACTGGGCCCAATGGCTGATCAGGTCATTTTAAATCCATGGATTTAAAATTCTCGGTGATCTTGTAGTAAATAAACACAACCTGAAAGTAATCTTGAATCCGCGGATTAAAAATCGATCCACCGAGATATCAATCCACGGTAAACAAACACACTCTTGAATCCTCCACTGAATTTGGCACAGATGCGATCAGAAACAGCCTGCCGATTCTGATACAAATGGAAAAACTGTTCACTTGATCTGAAACAAAAAATAAAGCGTCTGGAAAAGAAACTGACATGGCCTTGATTCTTGCCAGTTTGCCCAATAAAAAGAGCCTCCCTTTGGTGATTACCAGAAAATGTGGGACCTGTTCCAGGAAAATCAGAAACTTCAGGGCCCTTCTTTTCTCAAAGAAAAACTTCACAAACAAATAAATATTGCCAGAAACGAGTGGGACCCACAACCATATCGAGAGTGAGGGGAATGAGAGGCTCACGTCGATGACTAAGATTCCCATTCAAACTTGAACAGGAAGTCAAAGGTGGGAAAAAATAATGTGCCACCCAAAGACTTCTTTCTTTATTTTAAAGGAATACCCAAGTTGGCTGGAAAACTTTTTCGCTCGGAATTTATTTCCAAAGCTAATAAATCATGTCTGTCTTTAGGTCTTGTTCATGTCGCAGTCGATATGACTAATTCCAGTTGAGAGATTTTGTTCCTAGAAAACTTTAGGACCACTGTCCCGGCTTTCGGGCATGCATATATATATATATATATATATATATATATATATATATATATATATATATATATATATATATATATATATATAAAAGCCGACAATGTTAGGCTATAAGCGTCGCTATTTGGCGGCCAACCATCACCTGTCCCTGTGCGTGCACACATGCACAATTCTATTTTAATATCTGCTGCCAGTTTCAAATGGGTCGGATTCAATTCTTTCGATACCCAACCCATAAAGTTCTGTGAGAAAGAAGGGAAGTCCAATATTTAAACGTTGGTCATGTCTGTGGGGGGGCCAGTTCTGGACCCAGTCAAACACGGAGGGAGTCCAACCTGTTGGTCCTTCCTGTCTGCCCTGCTTACTCAAACTTAATTGGATCTATCTCAGGGTCCGGTCTGCAAACGCAGGGCAGGGGCAGGGGGAGAGGCAAGGGGCCCTCCGTCCTTTTAAAGAAAATCGGTCAGATTCGGTTCAAAAATTGAATTTGGATGCGACCTTTCATTATTTGTATTTGTATTTGAATTTGAGTCTGAATACATAAATATCAAAATGAATCTGAACTTATACGGATCCATACTGCCCTTTATCAACAACTCCATATATGAAGCTTTAAATTGCNGTTTTGGATATCAGTTGTTATTGATCCAAAGTGTATAGAGATGTTCTGGTTGTTCATAGTAAAAAAGTACAATGCTTTTGAAATAATGAGAAATACGAGTGCTTTTCACGATTAAAAAGAAAGCAGATGGGGTGAAATTGTAATTCAAAAGGAAAACGCTTGGGTTATCGCTTTTTTTTTTTCTTTTTCAGCTTTTTCCATTCCTTTTTAGTTGGCCTCCGAAACTGTCGCTGATTGTGAAATTAATTCCGGAGCATGTGCTGTCAACACCTTGACAGATACAAGTCGCTCTTTCCAACTCATAACTAATCTTTTATATATATATATATATATAATTTTTTCAAAATGCAAAACTGACAAAATATATATACCGGAAATGTTATGCCGTGTTTGGTTTAAGGGGTGCGGGGAAGAAAATACCAAGGAATTTCTGTGGTCTAAGCTTGAAATATTTGAACTCCTACCCGATCATCTTATCTCGAATGGTGTGCTGCTTCGCATATTAATTTGATTCTACTATGGTATGCGAAAAAGACGCAAATTCTTTGAACATGATATCAACTCATAATCAAGGTAGGCGCTCTCTTTATGGCATATACAGATCAAGGTAGGAGCTTGTAGATTGGTAGTCTCTATGATCCAATATTAATCAAATACAAAAGGAAGTGAATAGCTCTCCTCCCTCCCACAAACCATATTTTAGTTACATGATTTCTTTCATCATGCCTACCATCTAAAAGTTAAATATGAAAACGGCATCTATCAATCTAAACATGCCGCCGGACTCTTCTATTTTACCGTCTCATCAAGTTGGGTGCTTACCGAACATGGTCTCATCAAGTTGGGTGCTTACCGAACATGGGTGCAGCTCCTGGCTCACACCCGATCCCAGTTAGAATGTCATATTACTAAACTACTTATATAATATATGTTGTTCTGATATTTTTCTATGCAATATCACTATTTAAGTATGTTATATACATTAATAACTAAATTGTAATAATAATATATACATGCTTATTCTGTCATATATATAATGAATAAATAAATTAATAATAATAAAATACCCTCGAGGCACTTAAATTTTTTGGGATGTATCGCTCTGGCACTGACACCCCACACTTGATGACATAGATGCTCAAAAGCCTTACCTATCTTAGACACACATGATGTAGACTAAATGCTTGTTAGGTGCTAGAGAGCCATCTATCTTTCGTTAATTTTGGTTCATTTTCAATTCTTGGATTAGTTTTAAGATGATGGTACCTGTTTGTTGTGGATTGACAAAGGCCAATTGCCGCAAAATCATTTTCTGGTGACGGTGACAAGTCTTTCCATAGAAGTATTTTTAGTTTCTAGGTTATTTGATTTAAGGGTGGAGGCAAGGTAGGGCCTGCATGGGCCGTGGCCCCACTTCAAGAACTTTTTTTTTTAATTTACATGTAAATTTAAAAAAAAAATCACTTGTTTTGTATAAAATTTTGAAAAATGATATTTCGACCCTAGTCAAAATTTAAAAACTTTAATTGAGTCTGCCTCATAAAAAATTTCTACCTCCACCCCTGCTTTGATCTGGTGATGTTGCCATCAATTGATGACACCCACATCTCAATCCAAACCTCAGACCCCAGATCTACCAACACTTCCAAACGTGGCGTTTCGACAGGTGTTGACATCCATGGCATTATGTCTTTCTCAATGAGATTTGAAGAGTTTGGAAAGCGATAATTTGAATGGTGAATCCATATCTGCGATCATCATCTTCAGCATTATTATGAAAAGAAAGAGACTAAGACCAATCAAGCCTCATTAACCATGGAGCTGCACCATGTATCGTTCCAATTTTATCGGATGTCTATGAAGTAACCACTTTTTCACCCTGAAAAGGACAATCCGGCTGACAAAGACTGTGGAAGATTTGTTTGAAGGATGATAGTGGGGATCTTTTGGGTGAAAAATGTTTGTGTGGGCCTTATGACCACAAAAAAAGTCTCCTTCTCAAGAAAAGGACATCTCGAACCGAAGAATCGAAATGGATCATATTCGAATCAGCTAAAGGCCTGAAAATGAAAAGAAAAGATGTTTTCGTCATTTTATTAAAAGAAAACTTTACTTTCTCATATTTTACCATCTCCGGGTTTTACTGAAGGACATTTTTATCATTTTGGAATCCTAACACACTGCCTGTGTTAGGGCCCTAAGAGATGACCTTATAGGAGTTTTAAGATCCAATCGAGAATGTTAGGAACCGAACATATAATCTTCTGTACAAGTTTTGGGGGAAAAGAATGGGTTTCTTTCCCACTGAAGAAAGGTGTTCGAGTATGACTTTATCCATAATTGGGAGCTCCAATTATAATCTTTTTCTCTCCTGTTGTTTGTCACTGTAACTTGGGGACTTCTTGTCCCCAATTTTTGTAATTAGGGGACTTCTTGTCCTCAATTTTTTATATATATGTCTATTTTACTCTCTCTCTCTCTCGTCCGTCGCTTTCTTTTTTTTGTCCCTCTCATGTATTTAAATGCAATGTGTGAGTGTTTAAGAGTGCCACGCATCAGCTTTTAATTATTTTCAAAATATCGTTGTCACATTTTGTATTTTATTTAATTTTAATACATTTGACTGATTGACAAGAAATTCAGCTAAATCTGTGAGATGAGAGTCCTGGCAATTGAATCTCATTATAGTAAAAGAAAGAGAAACTAAAAAAATCAGTTGTGTCTGCTTCTTAAATATGAAACGGCGAACACAATTCTGTCACAGTAAAAGAAAAAATATTGAGTGCTTTTTGGAAGTATTTTAGTCTCACTTTCTGGGTTGTCAAAGAACTTCTCTAGAAGCTGGAGAAAAAAATCCCGAGTCAAATTTTCATTTCACACTTCATTTTCTGATGCTGTTGGAAGATGCATCTCCTTTTTTCATGTCTTTTTCTTCAATTAGTCAATTATTTCAATTCTCCCTTCTAAAGGGTCACTCATGATAATCCCAAGAGGACGGGCCCTTCCTTAGGTTCGAATCATTTTCTGAATCAGAATTTGAATTATAATGAAAAAAAGGTCTAGTTCTATATCTTAATCTAAATTTTAAATCGAAGATCCAAATATGACCGAAGTTCCGAACTAGATCCACACCAAAAAAAAGTTTTAGTAACGCTAAATAATGGTCAGTGAAACAAAAAAAAAAAAGTCAGTACACCATTCATTGACTCTTTGGGACGTTAAGACCGAAGGAATTTCCTTGTAGCTTTACTGACAGTTGCTAAACGTCAGTGATGTCGTCCGTGTGAAGAAAAGACACACTTCACTGATGCGTTTCTTACACTGCTTGGCTAAGGTTGACCAACTTTGACATTTTAGGCAACGCGGCAGTGAATGTTCGACTGAATGCTTCGAATAGAGCGTCAGTAAAAGTGGGCTTTTTTAAGTGACCAACTTCCATAATATATGGATATCGTATACACAATGACTATTTTAAACTAAATCAAAATTCAAATCAGGATAAAAAATATTATTTAGAACAGAAAACAAGTCCACGAGGTGTCATTTTCTAAAATCGGGAAGTTGGTATGAGTTCTTAATCAAATATAAGTTTTGTTTTTTTAATATATCTAAAGTAATTTGGTTAGATTTCTTATTCAAATTCAATTCATTGAACTAATTTTGAATTGAAATCTTAAGTGGGGGGAAACATTATCACAAAAAGTGAAACACCATGTAAAAGATTTCAATCTATTTTGTCAAGCCTTATGTGAACCACACCCGATCCGTTTGCAGCCCACGAAAGGGGGAGGGGGGAAACTTTTTCTTTTTCTTCTTGGCACGTGCCGAACAAGGGGTTAGTTATTGTTCTGAACAGACACTTTTGCAATTTAATAGGAACGAAATGTCTGTTCCAAACAGGGGACCGAAGATCCTCCCCCTTCTCATCTCTCCCCGCAATAATTTCTCATACCAAAAGTCTTCGCTGCCTTAGTTGGAGCAATTAATGTCATGAATTTTTCTTCAACTTTTTTTTTGTAATTTCATGCGTGTTCCCATTCAATTCTTTGTCTTTATAAGATATAGGTAGGGGTAAAGAACGAGTTTGAGTGGAGTCATTTGCATAGTGAGTCGAGCTCGAGTTCATGACTCGACTTGTTCAAATAATCGAGTCGGCTTAACACGTAAAGATGAGTATCAATTCTATTCAAACAAATTTGTCGAGCCTTAATCAAGTCGAGCTCGAGCTCAACATGCAACTGTTGAATTGAGCTCAAGCTGCTTCCGTCGAGCTATTCTCGAGCTTGAGGTTCTATTACTCGAACCGAACTCGAGTTGACTGAACTTGGACTCAACTCAACTCGTGTTCACCTATAGATACAAAGTCTGCTTTTAGTGCCTCAAAGTACCCCTCTCTAATGTGCTTGAGCTTGTTCATGGGTGCCTCCATTTTTCCAATACAGAAAGTTTAAGTTTCTACACTTAATATATATATATATATATATATATGTGGAATTTGATTCTTGCAAGTCTTTTTTTTGTATAATTTTGCAGGTGTTTATGTGGAATTTTGGAAATTGTGCATACTTGTTGTGATGTGTTCATATTTCTTATGAAAATTTGCATATTTTTTTTTGTGGAATTTACACACTCACACATTCACACCCATTTTATTTATTTTTTAAGTATATTATTTTTATATTTTTAAAAATTCATCTCTTTGATTATTTTTGAATTAGCAAGTTCACTAAGTCGCTTTCCCATTAAATTAAATGAGCACTCCTGCACCCTCCATGTGAGTGACAATTGCCTGAATTGTCTTTGCTCCATAAACCATATAAATTTTATTAACGTACTATGGTTAACTAAGTACCTAGTATAAAAATCAATGTATTCTTTCTCCATTATTCCATTTTTTATATTCATAATAGAGTTTTAAAAAAAAAGGGTTACTGGAAGCAAGATCCAAAATTTCTCATTGGGTCTTCAGGTATCAGTTCACATTTGTGAAAATACACCGCAAAAACACTATTTGAGCTACATCGGTTCACTCATCAAACCCTTTGAATTTGTTGGCTATAATGTTCAGGTAAACATATTTTTATGTTAAGGAGCATAGTGTAACTGGTCAAACAAAATTATATGATAACTTGCATCTTTATTTTGGCTCCAGCGTTATGTTCATGGCCTCGTAGGGTGGGCCAAAAACACATGTTAAAATTTGGAACTTGAAGTGAATGGGCTTTAATTCGATTTAATACATGCCAAAATAGGTAGCAATGAGATTTAATTCGATTCAAAAGTGTTGCATGTCAATTTCTCAAATATTTTGCTAACATTCTAAAATTTTCATCTACATTACTTTTCTATATTTCAAATTTAAAAAAAGAAAATATTTTTTGCCCATATGAGCAAAGTAAAAAATTGTAAAGTTCATTGCATGAATAGCGTTAGTACTAAAGGCCATTAAATACGTAGGTCAAAAAATCATTGTCTTCTTTCACCAGTGTACTATCTTTGTAAGAGTAAAGAAAGCTTGTGAAAGATAGATCCACCTTTTCTCCTTCTGTTTTCGCCTTTTTCGGGTATAATAACATGTTTGAATCTATTGCACTAATGTTGTCAACTGTACGTTTTAAGAGGCATAATATAGCTAGTCAGGTAAAAGTACCAAGATTGCCATTTCATTTTGATTTTCATAAGCAATATGTTCCTAGATCTTGCGACGTGGGTCGCAACACCGACACATATCAAGACTAGGGCTGAACAATGAGTTGAGCAACTCGTGCTCGCCAAGTCCTTTGCTAAACGAGCGGAGCTGGAGTTGCTCGGGTTGACTCGTTTACTTTGCTGAGTAGGAAGTTGAACTCGACTCAGCTAGAGCCTTACGGCCAACTTAATTTCCGTTGAAAAGGGTTCCTGCAATTATAACATGCCGACCCTTCATGTTCAGTGTTTCTTCCCTCTCCACTCAATGCCTTTCGAGCTTTGTCTTCCAAGGCTCCGACTAAGAATCCAAGGCCCCGTTTCATGCATAAGAAAAATATTGCGCAACGTGAATTTTTTCTTTCAAGTTTGAACGGTTTTTCCCTGCAGTATCAAACACAGGAAATTTTACCATACATTTTTCATTGAATTCGGAAAAACATCCCAAGCAAAAAAGTCAGACCTCTTTAGGTCCCACTTTTTTCCATGAAAAATTATTCCTTCCGTACATTGATAATTTTACCATGCAAAAAACTTCGTGTCCATCAACCAGGGCCCAATGGCGGATAAGGTCATCACTAACCAACTACAACTTTAAATCCATAGATCTGAATAAATAAACACACTCTTGAATCCGCCACCGAATTTGGCACAGATTTGATCAGAAACAGCCTGCCGATTCTGATAACAAATGGAAAAACTGTTCACTTGATCTGAAACAAAAAATAAAGCGTCTGGAAAAGAAGTTGCCAGTTGCCCAGTAAGAAGACTTAGAAGAGCATCCATTTGGTGATTACCAGAAAATGTGAGCCTGTGTCAGGAAAATCAGAAACTTCAGGCCCCTTCTTTTCTCAAAAAAAAAAAAACTTCACAAACAAATAAATATTGCCAGAAATGAGTGGGACCCACAACCATATCTTATGCGGACTTTTCTTGCGAATGAAAGGCTCACGTCGATGATTATGATTCCCATTCAAACTTGAACAGGAAGTCAAAGGTGGGAAAAAATAATGTACCACCAAATGACCATGACAAAGATTTCTTCAAAGGAATACCCAAGTTGGCTGGGAAACTTTTTTCGCTTGGAATTTATTTCCAGAGCTAATAAATCATGTCTGTCTTTAGGTCTTGTCCATGTCTCGCAGTTGATATATCTAATTCAGGTTGGGAGATTTTGTCGCTCGAAAACTTTAGGACCACTATCCTGGTTTTCGGACATACATATGTCTGTATGTGTATATATATTTATGAGCTGACAATCTTAAGCTATAAGTGTCGTTATTTGGCGGCCAACCATCACCTGTCCCTGTGTGCGCACACATGCACAAATATATTTTAATATCTGCTGCCAGTTTCAAATGGGTCGGATTCGATTCTTTCCATACCCAACCCATAAAGTTCTGTGAGAAGGAAGGGAAGTCCAATATTTAAACGTTGGTCGCAGGGTCTGTGGCTGAGTGGAACAGATCCAGATCTGGAAACAAACCTAGCTAGCACTTCAGTTTGGGACCAGTTCTGGATCCAGTCAAACGCAGGGGGAGTCCAACCTGTTGGCCCTTTCTGCAGGGGTGGAGTCAGGATTTTTTCTAGGGTCGGGTCAAGAGGAGCGACGGATCGGGCCAAACTAAAAAAATTTGATTTTTTCAATATAAAAAAAAATCTTGCACTCACCCCGGCTCCGAACTGCAAACGCAGGGCAGGGGCAGAGGGAGAGGCAAGGGGCCCTCCGTCCTTTTAAAGAAAATCGGTCAGATTCGGTTCAAAAATTGAATTTGGATGCGACCTTTCATTATTTGTATTTGTATTTGAATTTGAGTCTGAATACATAAATATCAAAATGAATCTGAACTTATACGGATCCATACTGCCCTTTATCAACAACTCCATATATGAAGCTTTAAATTGCNGTTTTGGATATCAGTTGTTATTGATCCAAAGTGTATAGAGATGTTCTGGTTGTTCATAGTAAAAAAGTACAATGCTTTTGAAATAATGAGAAATACGAGTGCTTTTCACGATTAAAAAGAAAGCAGATGGGGTGAAATTGTAATTCAAAAGGAAAACGCTTGGGTTATCGCTTTTTTTTTTTCTTTTTCAGCTTTTTCCGTTCCTTTTTAGTTGGCCTCCGAAACTGTCGCCGATTGTGAAATTAATTCCTGAGCATGTGCTGTCAACACCTTGACATATACAAGTGGCTCTTTCCAACTCATAACGAATCTTATATATATATATATATATATATATATATATATATATATATATATATATATATATATATATATATAAAAGATTATATATATAAGTTTTTCAAAATGCAAAACTGACAAAATATATTTATCGGAAATGTTATGCCATGTTTGGTTTAGACAAAATATATTTATCGGAAATGTTATGCCATGTTTGGTTTAAGGGTGAGGGGAAGAGGTTACCACTTTAGGGGAAGCCAATAGCCCCTTTTCTTATCTATATAATATAGAAAAGTTGGTAAAAACAAGACCATTTGGGTGACAGACAAACAAAAAACCAGACTTATTAATATTAATTATTAAAATATTATTTTGACAATCTAACCTTATAGATATGATCTTAATGGATATGATCCTAGGAGTATTTGATGAGAAGCATATATTAAGCTAGTCATTTTCTTACATAGATAATGTTTTTCTAATAATAAAAAAAATGAATGGCTCTTATGACGTCAAGATTTGGATAATGTAAATTAGTGTTTATGAACACATTAACAGTTATTAGTGTTTGTAAAAGCATTAAAAGGTTTCACATTTTGTTTAAAACTTCTTTTAACATGAATTTAAGAGGTTTAGTTTTCATCCCTTGAATAGAACAGCGACACTCCTTATCTAGGCCGTCCATTTAATGCAGATAGGTGGTTGGGAGAAAAAAATGAAGCAAATAATAAGAACTAATACTAGATAATGAAAATACTCATCATTTTTTTTCATTGTTTTTCCCTTACCTATCCATCACGTGGGACCACTCTTACTAAATGACATGATGACTCTCTCTCTCTCTCTCTCTCTCTCTCTCTCTCTCTCTCTATATATATATATATATATATATATATATATATATATATATATATATATATATATATATATATATGCAACACAAATTAGTTCATATGATAAAGATTATGTTTTACTTTGCTGTTCATGAGGACAATAATACTTCACAAGCAGGTTTGGGGCTTTCTTGATAGATTCCGTTAGAAAAAAAACCTGAATGAGACTCAAGTACAAATTAGATTTTATTCAGTTTACCTAATCCATCTAATCGAAATCAATTCATCTAACAAGATAACATATGTATGAGTTTGGATGGAGAAAATAATATTTTTTATATCCTCATAAATAAATATATATATATATATATATATATATATATATATATATAAATAGACCCATAAATGATGCAATTGTACCAATTTGTTCATTACAAAATTGGGTGACAGACTATATATATATATATAGAGAGAGAGAGAGAGAGAGAATTGGTTGAGCACCGTAGAGACAATTCACTATCTTCATTACAAAATTGGGTGACAGATATATATATATATATATATATATATATATATATATATATATATATATATATATATATATATATATATATATATATATATATATATATATATATATAGAGAGAGAGAGAGAGAGAGAGAGAGAGAGAGAGAGAGAATTGGTTGAGCACCGTAGAGACAATTCACTATCTTTGGTAGGAAAAATTCAATACACCAACTTTAGTACCCTTTGGATGAAGTGATTGAAGAACCAAAATGCATTCATGAGTACAAGAGTGCGCAACTTCGAGTGCAAGAAATCATTATGTTAGAATATATTGCTCTGAGAGAGAGAGAGAGATTTCTCTGATTGGTTAAGCTTCGGTTTGTGTTTGGAAAATTTCAATGCACCAACTTCATCACTCTTTGGATGGAGTGCTTGATGAATGAAGATGCATTATTAGCAGCAGTATCTAACAAATATCCAACTTACACAAACTGTAGACGATCTTCTTAAAGTGGTTGTATATGCCAACTACCGTTCTGAGTATTGCCAAATGTGTGGATTTCGATGCACTGGTCTTTAAAGGTTACTTCTGCTAAAGTCTATGACAATAAATATCATTTAAATACTGAGGGAAATGTATGATTGAGGCCATATATGGACACCTAAAATGCTGACTTGAGTACAATGATTGAACTTCCAAAATAATTGCAATTAATTTTGTTTTACAGACACCAAAATAGACTTGTTTGAAGCTGATTTTTTTTTAGATCTAAACAATGTAAATCCGATCTGCATCGATAACTTTTAGAAAAATAAAAGCCTCCCAGGGTGTTTGGACGAATCCAGCTTTTTGAAAACTTAGTTTTAAGAAAACTATGTTTTTTTAAAGAGTTTCATGAACTTAGTTTATTTTACTCTCTTTTGTGAAACCAAGTTTTGTCAAAACCGGGTTTTTGTTAAACCAAGTTCCACCCAAAAACCCCTACAACTTTAATTTCTAGAAAGTTTAAGCATTTTGAAAGTTTGGGCTCAAACTGATACTTTCGGCAAGTGAAGTTTTATTTTGACTTGGACTCCATAGACAGTGGAGAACTAGACTTAACGGGGTATAAGAAAAACATTATGTTCTTGAAAGTCCATAGTCACAGAAAATGTGTTTTTTTTTTTTGAAAAAAATGTGATAAATTAATGGCCGTTTAAAACTTAAAAATAGCATTTTTTTGAAAAAAACGTTAGAAACTAAAAAACCACGTTTTTAACCCGTTTTTAATGTGTTTTTTCATTTTTTCAGTTTTTTTTTCATTTTCTATTTTTTATTTGTTGCAAATCTACTTATTTTTTTATGTTTGTGTTATTAGTTTCTCACTTATTCAATTTTCCTCCATGTTTAGTTTTTTAAAATTTTTAAGAATTTATGGTATTTTTTTCCTTTTTTTTCAAGCTCGCAGTATTATACCCTAAAAAATCCCTGTTGTTTAAAACTAAACTCCTAGACTTTATTTGTGACTATGCATGATACCAATGTTCCTATATTCCTATAGCATATGTTTCAAAATCATCATACATTATCATTTCAAAAAACACGATACAGTTGTCTTTAGTGTTTAGTTGTTTAACTCAGAGACAGTATATATTAACACTATAAGATTATGACATTCAGTGGGGTGCCATTGATGCCACGTTACTGAAGAATGCGCTTCTATGGCCATAACTAGTTTCCATTGAAGAATGCGCTTCTGAAGCATGTCTTAGAAATCAACGGAGAACAGGTGCAAACTTCTGAGCTACTACCATGATCTCTTGATCTATGCGTCCATTGCTTACAATGGCATGGCGGGTTTCTATCTTAAAATTTCACAGCCATGAATATAGTCTATACAGCTGCCTTGCTTTTTCTGCTAACATATTTTAAGATGTTGATTTTGAAGCAGAACTTCTGATGATACTTTCTTGTTTCTGCAGGTTTGGCTTCTCAGCAGTGTTCTTTGCTCCCCGTAAGTATACACAGACTCACTAAAGTATACACTACAGATATTTCATTTTAAGTATACACTAAGGTATGGACTACAGACATTTCATTTTGTGTACGTTATCTTTTATTTTCATCGAACTAAAACGAGTTTTTTTTTCAAGTCACTCGCTGCTTGAATGGGTCAATCCAACTCTTGTTCTTTCATGTACTGTTTTCTGATGTAATGGGGGCGTTTTTCACTTTTAGGTTAAGATAGAGTTTGATTAAATGGGATAAGTTGGAGAAGCAGGAAATTTGAACATCTGATGCTCACCAATTTAAGCATTTTCTATTTATTCTTATTTTCCACCTTTCTGTCCTAAATATTTGTCCACTTTCAAGGTCCCAATTTTGCAAATATATACATATGAATATGCTTTGGATTTTCGACATTAACTTTTTAATGACATTAACTTTTTAATGGGCCAAAAACCTCATTTTAATGACATTAACTTTTTCTATTGATATATGTCATTAAACCTGTTTAGCAATGACATAAATTGTCATTAATGGCATGCAAAACCTTCAGTGGTCCTGCAAGTTTGCCACAAAAAGTTAACAACTAGTATTTTAGTGTGCCATGGTAGCTTTTTGCAGTGTTAAAAAAACGCCACTAAAAGCTCCTTCAATGACTTCATCTCCTTGTTAAAAATGTCTACTATGACATAAGCCCAGTGTCACTGAAAACTCTTCACAGAACTAATAAAATGGCACGACACGATCCATTTATTGTTCTTCTTTGCTATGCCACAAAATAATAACAGTGCCACGGCATTCATTGGCCTGTCTTGTGGCGTTTGTTATATATGCCGCACAAAAGATGTTCAGTGGCGCCTTCTTAACGCCATAAATCTTGTTGTGATTCACACAGTATGTTTTAGAGCAGTACATGAGTCAAGTCGAGCTCAAGCTTGCCTCGACTTATATATTGTTTTGCTGAACCTTAGTGATGATTTATAAGGTCAGCTTGAGCTCAAGTCCATAAACTATGTCAAGGCTCGAACTCAGACTTGTTTAAGCAAAGTTCAAACAAATAACATGCATGTAATTAAGTTGTTTTCAACTAATTAATATATCTTAGAGAGATATAGGTTCACTTTGACTAACACCTGCAGATCGCTTTCTATCAAGTTTAACATGCGGTTTTAAAGTTCCGAGTTCAATCGAGTGCAATTTGTGTAACTCGAACTTTACTAGGTTATAAATTTGTATGGAGCTTAAGAAAGTGAGTTAGTGAGTTCGAGTCAAGCTTGAGTTGTTCGAAATCCTTAGAACAGAATGTAGGGCCGAAACTTGATCGAGTTCTTTACCATACTGTTGTTTACCTCTTGCTGTCAACTGAACTAGCCGGAATCTTGTGATTTGAATCGAATCCTAATCAAATTGGGGTCAATTTGCTATAAACTTTTAGCTATTTTTTCAAATTTTTTAAGAATTTTTATTTTAAGTTGATTTATTTTGAAAATATTATATTTTCAAGCTCTAGTTAGCTATTTTATTTTAATTTTTATTTGAAAAATGCGGATGCAAGAATATTTCAATATTTTCAGTTGGAACGGCCCACGTCGGTCGGACTGAAAATTTAGGAGAACCTTTTTCATTAGCGCTAAACCCGAATAACATATCCAGAATTTTTCTAGACGTGTTTGAAAGAGCCTCTCAGTTTGACGGACATGCTATCCAAGCAACAAAAAATGCCTTGAGAATATGAGAGTAGAATATCAAAACTCCAGATATAGGGGGTGAAAAGGGGACGCTTATGGATCAGATCAGGCTAAGTCCAAGCTCGTTTCCAAAAGCATGTCTTTTAGATCTCGAACTGAGAATGCATCCAAACAAGATCCATTAGGGTGTGTTTGATGCACAGGGAAGAATAAATTTTCCTGGTAACTTTTTTCTGGGAAAAAAAAACAGGATGAAATTTAACCATCTTTCAATTTGAGGTCATGTTTGATGCACAGGAAGAATTTAACCTGGTAATTTTAACCTTGTTTGATGCACATGATAGAAAATTAATAGACTTTTTTCAGAAATAAAATAAGTTGATTGACATCCTCTCTTGGGCATCGTGAAGCCCTGAATACAACAAAAAGCACAAGCAGTGGCATGTTTCAACTCGTCTAGTGTAATATACCATCATAAATCTACATTGTACAACCAGTAACTGATTCACTGGTTTGCATGATCTCATCTTGTTCCTTCTTTATGGGTAGCGGCCACTTCTGAAACAACATCCATCACATGGCTCCACCATGGATCATTAAGACAAACAGAACATGTAATCATGTGTAACTGTTTTTGTTCTCGTTCAATCATTTGTGTTGTCAAAGCTTCCTTGTGCAGTGGACATGCAAAACAATGCATTTTAAGATCCTTCCTCAAGGCCATCAATTGCAATTTAGTAACAGGACCTATGGTGTGAAGCAGTGGCGGAGCCAGAAAAATTGGCTGGCGTGGGCTGGACAGTGAGAAGGAAGAAGAAGAAATGGCTGGCGTAGGCAGGACAGTGAGAAAAATTGGCTGGCGTGGGCAGGACAGTGAGAGGGAGGAAGAAGAAATGGTTGGCGTAGGCAGGACAGTGAGAGGGAGCTCTTGAAAATATTTGGGCTGGCGTGGGCAGGCGCCCACACCTGCCCCACGCTGGCTCCGCCACAGGTGTGAAGGGTGAAAGATCATTGAGTTAATTCAAATAATAGATATTTTCGACCATATCCTGTCATCACGTAGCAACGAAGTTAATAGTTTGACAGTTCCCAATATAGACTACAATATAATGAAGAACTGACAAAATTAGAGTATGATACAAAAAAACCAAGTTCAAATCTCACCATGTAAATGATCCTCCAATGAACCCAACGGCATAAACTCATAGACTAGAAGCCGTTGATTGCCATCAGCACAATAACCAATCAAATTCACAAGATTCAGATGATGCAAAAGGCTAAGCATTAAAACCTCCACCAAGAATTCCTTGTTTCCTGTAGGCCATTTCTATCAAGTTGATTCACGGCAACCACCTGCAACATTCCCGAGTACTTGGGTCACCATCCAGAAATTGCTCAAGCATAGTCTGTTCAACTCCATTCTAAGTTGCACACTATTAGAAGAACAAATCCGATGGACAAGGTTCGTGAAAGAAAGTAGATGGCTTATGGCAAGCTAAAAAAGTAATGCACCCTTGAGATTCAGGTGGCTTAACAATTCACACAGGACCTTCTGTCATTTTTCGTTACCCATAAATTATTAGCAGATATGTAGACACACAATGAAACGAGAAAAGAACTATACCTGTCCAGTCTCCGGCCGACCCTTATAAACTCGGCCAAAACCACCCTCGCCCAAAAGGCATTCCTGCCGAAAATTCTTGGTTGCCACAGCGAGCTCCCGAAAGGCAAATGTTTGAGCAGCAGTATTTGGCGTAGATCCAGGAGCAGAACTTTCCTTCTTAGAATCATTGACACTTCTAGATTTCAACAGGGAACCCCATCCACCCACTGAACCTAAAAAAAAAAGCATTTTCATTCTTCTCTGCTACTGTCTCCTCTCCCAACAGCAAGATCTTCCAAAAGAATACAAATTGCAATCAAACCAACATGGCATTCAAAAGCTAATCAACTATGGAATGTAGAGCGGGTGAAATTCCACCCGCTCACGTTACGCGTTAAACGGGGTGAATTTCACCCCGTTTGATGCGTGTTTAGGTCGGGCACGTGAAATTTACCCGCCCATACTATTTTTTCTGAAAATCAGCATTCCCCAGTGCATCAAACGCACCCTTACAGGTTCAGTTCAATAAGCGTCCCCTAAAGAGGGAGAGAGAGAGAGATTTTAGAAACAGATAATCGATCACCAAATCATGCTTCCTTAGATACGGTTAACCCATAAAGGACCAAAGATCTGATCTACTTTGCAGAAACTGAAGCCAACGAACCACAATACTGTAATGAGTCGTCCTTGAACGTTCAGTTCAATTCAGTAGATCCAGTCGATCTCCAAACCAATCTATACACTTCTCTTTATGAATTATTATCAAGTTGATTAAATAACTTATAAATTAGTTTTGTGATTCTTATATTTATGGGTGGGCATTGAGGCCAAGTACTTCTCCGGTATCTGATACCTGACCTGACTCCAACTGGGCTCAAGGGCTTTAAAGTCTGTCAACGGTCCAGTTCCATAATTTATTTGGTGAGATGGACTGAGGCCAAATGGCCCGACTCAGCCTAATAATTTATTTATAAATATTATTATATTATATATATAATAATTAAATATTTACATTATATTATATTTTATATATATATATATATATATATATATATATATATATATATATATATATATATATATTATAATTAAGCCAAGTTGATGATAGTCAAGTTGGGCCTGATCTATATACATAGAGCCAAGTTGGTGACAGTCAAGCTGGGCCTGATTTGTAGCGCCGCCCAGACCCGACTTCTTATCAAGTGGAGTTGGGCTGACTGTGGTTTGGCCGACCCAATCCTTAGCCTTATTCATATTAATTCAATATATATATATATATATATATATATTTATTTATATAACAAAATTGTGCTAAGTTTGACTTTATTCGTTGAATAGGTCTTCATTGTTTATGATGCGGACAAATTTAATGAAAGAAATTCAAACACGAGCATTAAAGGGTTTGAATGTCCATGTGGAGATAGATTTTATGGGACCTCAATGGACCCATGTTTGCGTAAATCATATTAAAAAGAGAAGAAAGGAAAAAGAAGACGGCCCGTTGGTGAAATACAAATACAAAAGTCATGGTGGACATAATCATTTGCAAGATCAATGCACATTTGCGTGGGAACCACATGGATAATTGTATCTTTGGACATCAAATTTCAAACTTTGAAGGATCAAACTTTCAAAATTTTGAATTACCCAAATTTGAGGACGTTGCTTTCGGGGCCAACCCGGATTTGGACCTTGAACTGAGTCAAGAGCGGACCGAGACCGGACATAGTTGAGCCTGGTGGTGCACTTACACGGGCCAAGTTTGGAACCTCGAACCATGCCAAAGGTGAAAACAAGGTCAGAGAAGGCTCAAGCCCACCGCCTGGAGTGAGGCGCGATGGTAGGGGTGAACAACATGTCATTTGCTTAACGAGTCAAGCTCGAGTTTATGAGTCGATTCGTTCAAATAATTGAGTTGAATTCGAGCTCAATACATAACTGCCAAGTTGAGCTCGAGCCTTAACCGCACCAGAAGGCCAACTCGTTGAGCCTGGAAGTCGCCGGTTGTCTGGCGGTGCTCAAGTCCAACTCGCCGCCGGATTCCACCTGAATCCGATCACGGCCTCCAAGAGCGTCATCCGTGGTCCGATCGACGCCAAACTTGGTGGGAATGATCTTCAAGATGTCAGGAAGATAATGGCACAGAGATCAACACAATCCAACGGTCCGATCACCGGGAAAGTTGCCGGAATCAGGGACTGGTCGGCGGTAAAGCCTGACAGAACCTGTGTCGCCTTCTCTCGCCCGAACTCGCTCGATACGGCTCCGATTGCACTGATTCAAAGCTTGTATGGAAGCTAATACGACGAGGATGAGAGTGGGATAGAAATCCCCAAAAGTTAGAGTTTGTCGAGCCTTAATCAAGTCGATATATTCAAATGAGTTATGAGTTTGTCTAGCCTTAATCGAGTCGAGCTCGAGCTCAACACATAACAATGAATATGAATTTTACTCAAACGAGTTTGTCGAGCCATAATCAAGTTGAGCTCGAGCTCAACACGTAACGATAAATATCAATTCTATTCAAACTAGTTTGTCAAGCCTTAATCGAGTTTGTCAAGCCTTAATCGAGTTGAGCTCGAGCTGAACATGTAACTGCAGAGTCGAGCTCGAGCTGCTTCTGTGGAGCTATTCTCGAGCTCCAACCGAGTCGAGCCGAGCTTGAGCTGATTGAACTCAGGCTCGACTCAGCTCGTGTTCACCCCTACCTGAAGTCCCTCCCATTCCTTTTGCTTTTGAGGTTCTGAGCGGTGTTGGAACTTGAGTAAGTACAATACACCTTTCAGCTTGAATGTCGCGATCTCACTGTCTGTGGTCTAGAACAATAACACCCACTAGAATCAAACAAGATGATCACTTGCTTGCTAGTTATGCTACACTCCTTGAGGCAAATAGGACATCCTCTTACTGGCATTCCCAAGACAAGAAAGCAAACATACTGTATTTAATAGGGAAGGCCACCCGGTTTGAGGTCAGGAGACTAGGGTGGACGAGATCCAACTGAATTTGTGTTTGGACCTGAATGCGAAATGTACCTCAAAATGTCAATGCCGATTCAAATCCGGACCTTAATTTCTAAAATACGGTCTCCAGCGAGTTTATGTCTGCGTCTAGGGAGCGTTTGCATGCAAAGTATGCATGGTGATATTATATTCCGCGAATATTGTGGAAAAAAGCATAACCCAACTCAGAGAATATATCTGATTATGTAATCTAGTCCGCCTTTGTATTTCGATTTCTCTACTCAAACGCACATCCCCTTAAGGAGGTAGAACTCATAGAGAAGGAGCAGTTTAGTTCCCAGATCCGTATCTCTTCAGTCTTCCATCCAAATCTCGACTTTTAATCTTAATCCGAGAACGACGTATCGAGGATCCATATTCTGTATCGAACTACTCTTCAACTTCCTGATCCGATCATAGCGACCTTCTGTTTCTGGCAATCCAAAAGCAAAAGGCAAGAGACCAAAGCAGTCTAACTTTTCCCTTCCTTTGATTAATTAGCCGTTGCCCAACGGACAGCCCGCTTGTTTAGATTCAAAATTTCCAAGAGAAAAGAAGAAAAAGGAATGAATCGCTTTCTTCCTTATCTCTGAATTCCTTCTTCTATATAACATCTCCCAACTGAATCTCTCTTCAAATTTCAATCGTTTCATGGGCAATTGCATGTCCCCAGTGTTCGACAGCATGGGCACTTGCATCAGCAAATGCATGCCCAAGCGGCCCAACATCTGCTGCAGGCCTCCAAAATCAGGCCCAATCGAAGACAAGCTTGTCATCTCCGAGCTCCCCTCCGCCGCTCCCCGGCCGCCTGCCGGCCGGAAAAACGTGTTCTCCGACGAGTTCTTGATCGCCTGCATGAAGAACAACTTCCACCTGACCACCCAGTTCGTGCCCACCCCTAAGCCAGCCTATGCTTCCCGATCAAAAGTTTGCACAGATCAAGCTTCACACAGTTTGGCGCCAAATTCTCAGCTTGCTAAAAGTGGGCGTTCCTCTCCCCAGTCGGCGGTGCTGATGGGCCCAGAAAAGGTCATGTTCTTCCCTTCTTACCCGGACCGGCACCTCCCGGCCTCGCCCTCCGTCAGCCGGAGGTACACCACAAGCACCAGCTGTGCTAGCAATTTTGCTAGTACCATTTGCAGCAGAAACATCAGTACTAGGCATAATTGTAAGATCCATGAAGTAGAAAGAGTTTCAGTCCCTTCTTCCTGTTCGAGCAGTTGCGCCGCCGCCGTCACGTTGCCGGCCGGAAGCAAAAGATACCGTGCTGGCAGCAATCTTGGCCTCTCATCCAGCAGCAGCGGCGGAAAAGTTAGCAAGCCTTCTAGTGGTAGTGGCAGCTATAGCGTAGATTGTAATGGCTCAGCAGTTAGCAACAGCAACTGCAGCAGTAGTAGCAGCAGCAGTCTGTTGTTAAGAAGGAAAGAAATCTGCAGACATGAAGTCAGGGAAAGTGTTGTTGGCATCAAGGAGGGGAGCAGCAGGCTGCTGAAGAGGAAGAAGAGTGAGAAAGCTGTACACCCAATTAGCTTTGAAGATAACATTGATGGGGACACATCTAGTGACTCCCTTCCTTCTGCGATTGACATCAACGATCCCCAGATTTCACTAGACTGCTTCATATTTGTGTGATTCATGTCGATATGGTTTTGATTACAGGATTTTTTTTTTTCTCTATATAGAACGAAATACTATAAGAAACTGAACATCAATTTTTTGTATTCATCCCTATGGTCTTGAATATATATCAAATAAAAGCTGTAGATTCGGATTGTTCTTTTTCTCTGTGATGTCTCCTGTACTTCAATTATGCACCATATATTTCACTTCTTGGTGCTACCATCGTGATGATTCGCTTTCTCTTTTAATGGATGATTCCTTATTTTTAATAAGTTGTGTTTCATATGCATTATTTTTTATTTTTCCAATTATTTTTGCGATGATTTTTTTTTTCTCATTTTCCCATGAAATTCTGCAACGTTCTGATCGTTTCAAACTTTCAATTATAGCAGCTCATGCTTAATTACATTTTTTCACTAACATTGGCTGCCTTGGAATATGATTTGAGCTCTTGTAATTGTAGATCCCAAGATTTCAAATATTTGGTCCTTAACATGGATGTAAAATTCTTATTTGTTTGAAAAAAAATATGGATTGCATTCTGAATTTGTTAGGCATTCTTCTCACTTGAAACTATGAATTGAGAAAATGAAAATCTTAAATTCATACTTTTCAAACATGCGGTTTGCTACCCTCCCTCCCTCTTGGATCTCAAAATTTAGAATCTTAGTTCGATATGAACCCACCAAACTCTTACAATCGATCTTGTTAAAATCCCCCTTCTGAATTGAATTGATTTTCGAAACGATTCAGGGAATCAGCGAGAACAATTCTGAAACAATTTTGCTTTTAGATATGTAAACAAACTAATCTATACATTTTCAACTGGAGAATCAAAAAGCAAAAGAATTACCAAAAAAAAAAAGGAAAAAAAATTGAACATATCAGAAGATAATAAATTAAGAAAGCCTATTGGCAATCATAAACAAGATGATGGCAGTCAAAAGAATACAAAATATTCAACTGAGAGAACTCAAGTTTCAGTTTGCGGATGAAGCCTCAGATGGATTAGGGAAAATGTGAAGGGATCAAACACGGGTCGGATGAATTATTTATGCAAAAATAAAGTAAGATTTAATAGCAGATAATGAATCAAAATTTTTAATCAAACCCTGCTGGAACATAGGCCTTCGGCCTTTTTATTCATAAAAAAAAAAAAAAAAAAAAAAAAAAAAAAAAAAACTGCTTCATGATCATCGATCCAATTTCAGAAACAGATTTACCTGGGGATGTGATCCACCGAGGAGATTCATTTAGGTTCATCAAAGGATACAAAATTTCTCCAGAATCCAAGTCTGCAGCCTTAGAAAATCACAATCAAATCTGAATCCAAATCTGATTAATTTATGTTTGATCCCTTCAAATCTGAATCCAAATCTGATTAATTTATGTCAGAATAAATGAGCATTATTATATTAAGTTTCAAGTTTTAAGGGACACTCATATGTTAATAATAATAAAAAAAAGTATCATATAATTATATGAACAAAGCAAATTTAGTGAGCTGGTGTGGCCAATTGCGAACCAAACACAGGGTGGCTCCGCCACTACTTTTGAAAAGCACCAGCTGAAAGGGGTCAGATGCATCTTTTAAGCAACAAGCACTTTCAAATAAAATATTTTAAATTACTTTTTATTTATAAAATGGAGGAATGCACCTCTCGTGCAATGAAGGCAAAGGTGACGGCATGCACATAACTTCTGAATCCAACCTGCTGGAGATGCCGGTAGACTATCATAGAGGTTAATGATGAGCAAAAAAGTAGAGGTCTGACCTAATGCTTCATTCTTCTAATAGAAGATCTCTCAATTTATCAAAATATTTTACATATATATGATGCTTTAAGGCGCGTAGCTAGCTGGTTTGGTTATTAGGCAAGTGAAAGATTGTTCATAAGTTCGATTCTGGTAGATGCTACTAGCAATCATAAATGGTGACAGGTGCCACTTCAAGTTGACCTAACCGTACATTGTTCATAAATTCGCTTCAAGTTGACCTAACCGTGCACTGTTCATAAATTCGATTCAAGTTGACCTAACCGTACACTACACTGTTCATAAATTCGATTCTCGTAGATAGTACTAGGTATCATTCATATTTTTTTCATTTAACTATCTAAAAATTATAAAAGGTTTTTATAAAACTTTTTTTGTAATTGTAAAAGTAGTTTTCTTTTCAATTAATCTCTCAAACCAACCAAACCAACGAAGCTTATTGTGTGCTAGTAAGTTGCCACCATAGACATCGCCGGTTATGGAGCCAGAGAGGCACTAATTAATTAAAAAAAAATAGACATCTCAAAATACATAAGAAAATTAACAATGGTCACTACGTATCAAATAAATAAATGTTGGAGGGTTACTAGTACATAAAACTAAGTAAATGCTTAGGGCTCACCGAGATATAAATGCATAAAATTTATGGAATTGTATAGGCAACTGCCCCATGCCAGGCCACCAGTTGCTTTATTACGGGATCTCACACATTGTATGGATGAGCGGAAGCAGATGGCGGAAATTCCTTCTCCCACCCTTAGGTCTAAGGTTACTTTGGGACTAGAGTGACATACTGCAGTCTAGAAAAATAAAAATAATGCATATGAAATCAAACTGACAATCAAACTCTCATTGGCTCTCCGATATGAACTATTTAAAGGCTCATACTCAACTTTGATGAAAGGAAAAGAACAAAAAAAAAGGGAGAGAGAGAATTTTACAAATAATTGGTTAACTTTTGATGTATTTATAAAGAGGACCTAATATTATAAAATTATAAATAATCATCTGCCTTTCGCAAATGAGAATTATTAAACATATTTGAAATGATACTTTATACCTCTAATATAAATATTTTTTTACAAATTACAGTTTTCAGGTCAATCTCCATAGTTTGACGTCTCTCTTTTGGTTTTCTCTTTTACAAGCACACAAAAAGGTGAAACTATAAAAAATTAGCGAAAAAAAATGAAGCAGTATAGAACTAGTTGTTTAAACAGATCTTTTTTTTGCTAAGCGTTAAATTGGTTTCACTAAAATACTTTTAATTTAATCATGAAGCATGTGTTTGAAAATTATTTTATAAGTTTGAGAGGAGTATTCATAAATATTTCACGTTTAAACTCTGGAACAAAATGCTTCAATCCTTTTCAGACATTTAAATTTATGCGATTACTGGCACTATATATATATATATATATATATATATATATATATATATATATATATATATATATATATATATATATATATATATATATATATATATATATAAAGCTAGAATTACGTTAATAACGACGTTAAAACGCAGTTATTTTTTATTCTCCATATTGCCGCCAACCATCGGAGCTTTGTGCCAGTGGAGATTCGCAATTTTGCAGTTGGAAGAAAAAGAGAGAGAGAGAGAGAGAGAGAGGATGAAGATGGTATGGAAGAAGAACGATAAGAAGCGGGCGGCCCCTATAAAGCCAACACCTGCAAGTCTCCCTTTCGATCGAGCAGAAGAAGGCGGCGACGGCGACGCCTGTTCTTCCTCTTCCCAGACGGACGCCCAAAACCAAATCCCGGAATCCGCACCTGACGAGTCGAGAATCGCTGAATCCTTCGAATCAGAAGGCAACAAGCTCGCGGAGGTAAACCAAGTGACCGACCCCTAAGGCTTCCTGCTGTTTTATCTTTCCTTCATTATGGCCCCGGCAATGGCATTTCTTAACTCTGAGTTGAACCTGGCGGGTGAACGGTTTTTGGTGCTGTTCTTTTTAGCATTTCAACAAACAATTTCTTGCCGCCATTTGAAATCGCCTACTTGCCCCCTTTTGCTTTTTAATGTGGTGAAGCGTGCTGCATAGTTTCTAGTTACCTCCCCTCTGGCTGCACCGATGGGGAAACTGGGTATTCTCTCATTAGGGAATCAGCTCGCTTCTCATCCTTTCTACTAGAGGTCGGCCTTTTACATCATAGGCAAAGCAGAAGCGGCAACCCCCTTCAATCAAACGGCCTCTGGTGCTAGACACCGGAAATTTTTTTTATATTGGATCTTTCAATTCATTGTGGTTTGGGAAGACTGTTGAAATGACATTGTTCTCTAGTTAAAAGTTTGGGGTTGCGCAGCTGGTGAAACATAAGAGATCAAAGCGTCTGGCTTTGATGCCTTTTTTACGGATGAAAGGGTATTTGAGTAAAGTTTGCCTTTTATTTGAAGAATGGCAGGTATCATGAAGCTTTGAGTAAGTGGGAGGCTGCACTCACTCTTATGCCAGATAGAGCAATTTTACATGAAGAAAAAGCGCAAGTTTTGCTTGAGATAGGAGAAGCTTGGAAAGCCCTAAAAGCTGCAACAAGTACTTTCTATTTTCTTTAAAATTGACTTTTGAGATATATCATGGCTAATATGGTTCAGCTGCATCATGGACATTTAATGGTCAACCACCCTGTTTTAGCACTCTTTCTTACTGCACCCATGAATGGTGTGCATCAATAGCCCGAATTTGTCATTGTGTTAACTGTACTTATGCACATAGAAAAAGGAAAGCATAACGAAAGAAAGCAAACTTTGTTTACCTATCAGTAGCTTCGCAATGTAAAACCTCTTGACTGCTGTTTTGTGGTGTTTGTCATAACTACTAAGTATAGCTGGGACGAGGATGTGCAATCATCATGCTCATCTAAATAGTCGTTAGTTTAGCTAAGCAATTCAACAAATATTGAAAACAACTTTGACATGGAAAGTTGCCAATGTTAGAATATGTGCATTGTGAAGAATGAAAATCTGGTTCAGTTCTTTGCATAAGAATATGTGAATCATATTTGAGAAATATATTTGGCTTCTGTTTCCTAGGGCCCCCTTACAAGTGCATCTTATGCTAGCTTTCCTGGAGCTGGCAGTAAGCTCCCACACCATCTAAATTTTGTAATTCTGTAATCTGATTGCTTCATCAGAGGAAAGAAAACGTGAAGGTCAAATTTTATCTTTACGCAGATTTCTTACACCCTGCATTAAAACATCAGAAACCAAACTGCTACATAGTGTTTCCAACTCTGTAATCTGATTGCTTCATCAGAGGAAAGAAAACGTGAAGGTCAAATTTTATCCTTACGCAGATTTCTTACACCCTGCATTAAAGCATCAGAAACCAAACTGCTACATAGTGTTTCCAACTCTCCTGCATGTATGAAAACTTGAAGGTATCATGGTCCATGGATGTTAACAAGTTCATTCTTTTTTGTTTCTGCAAGTGGAAACCGTGTAAGCTGTCTTAGAACTGCTGCCTTTTACCGTCCCACCATGCATATTGTCTATAGATCAGGTTTTCATTTGCTATCATAAAGAAGCCTGGGAGACAAAGTCATAGATACGTTATTGGGAAAATCTTATCATGTCTACTAAGGTAAAGCATATTAAGATTGCTTCATATGTTCCTAGTGTATATACTGTTATGGTGTTCACTTTACAAAATGCCCATGATGCTGAAAAGTCATACAACCATCCATTGGCAAGTGTGTTAAAACTTAACTACTGACTCACTGAGGCTACACCAAGTCTTTTCTTGCATATTCACAGTACTATTCCGAGCAGGAACCAATTTCCTGCATGTAAATTAGTGAAAAAACAAACCTTGCATGAAGCCCTAACCAAAAATTTTTATGCTTTTTGAAAGTAATGGTAAGGAGGCTGTGGGTGGAATCTGAAAGCAACAGTGCTATTCCCTAACACGTAAGATCTATGGTGTTTTGGTATTTAGTAAAAACATAAAGTGATTTTTTTTATTAGAAAAAATTTATGTTATACTCCATGCGCTGCCTATAATCTGGGGATTTGGATTTGACTGAATTTTAAGGGAAAAAAATTATCCATATAGTACTTTGTTTTTAAAGGTTTCATTGTTTTAAAGATAGTTTGGAACCATGGACACCAATATCGTTTTCCATTGTTGGCAATTTCTCATCAAGTTTTTTCTCGGGATTTCTTTTCAGGTTGTGGTTTTTGCAAGGAAAATATTAGAAAAGTCTTTGAAGTTTTAAAGCTTGGAAATTATAAAATGTAAAATAGAAAGACATGAGATAATAATTTTCTACTATTTTTCTTCAAAAAATGTGATAGTACTTTGGGGTAACATCGTGGTATTTTGCTTTTGGTGCCATCGTGAAAACATCAGGATAATTTGCTGATATGATAGTCAGATTCAAAATGCTGATAGTATCAGAATAGCTTCAAAATATCAGCGATATTTGAGACTGTATTTTGAACCTTCTTTAGTTCAGAACCTGCTATCATACTTGAGCTTACACTTTATGTCAAGCACCTAATCTACAGTTTATTTCATTCTTTTGGTTTGATTGCTATAACTTTTCTTCCATATGTAAGACAATTTGAAAGTTATACCATATCATCTTCCAAGTCCAAGACCTTATCTTTGTGCATGGATTTTGAGGCTTTGGGGTAGTACTCTAGAAGTAATAAAATACATTTTTTCGTGATTTGGATATTTGTCTTCAACTTGTTGAAGTCTTTGAATCTAAGTTGCAACACAATTCACTACATTCATTTGTTTGAATTTCTTGATTGATTTTGGTTTAAATTTGCTGTCGGCCTGTAAATGGCATTCCTTTTTTCATTTTTGCCAGGAATATTTGTTGTTCACTATCAATTATCTTCATGTTCTTGTGTGATTTCTGTCTCTTTCTTCTTAGCTCGTGCCTGGTTATAGCGTTGTTGCTTTAGAGTTGCACTCGTTTTTACTCTCTTCCTGATTCATTTTTCAGGAGCCACGGAGCTTGAGCCGTTATGGGCAGAGGTTTGTACTGATTCTTCATTCTCCCTTTGTTAGTTATCTACTGGAAGTTCCTTGTTCTTCATAGATGTCAGGAGAAGTTTTATGTCAATCCACTTAATTCTTCTCTCTCTCTCTCTCTCTCTCTCTCTCTCCCCACTTATTTACATTGTGGTCGCCTCCAGAAGTTATAGCTACAAACTTGGTTGCTAACCTACCGTTTCCATTCTCTGGGATGGACCAGAGATCTTTTTGAGCAACATGACTGTACCGTGCAGAGTCTTCAGGCCTCTGTAATCCTTTCTTAATTTTTGGTACATCTTATTAGAATGTAGCGATCCTCCTTGACTGCAAGTTCCTGCTGGTTTGGGCCCTTTTTCGGTAGCTTGGTGCTTTAAAGGTTCTGGCCTCTAGGTATCACTTTACACTACTGGCAGTGGAAAAAAACACTTCAGACTACCCTGCTGGTCCTTACATGAACTTTTTTTGTAGCTTGTTCTATGCATGGTTGGTGGATTTCTTTTTTCTGCTTCAACTAATTCATCCCTCTCCTGTATTTGCTGAATAATAATCTTACTAGCTTGTTTTTCTTCTCCAAATGCTGCAAAAAGAGCATATTCACCCACGGAGTGTTGAGGGTTTGCATTTATGATAATTAGTTTGTTACGTATTTATCCTGAGGAAGGCATTAGCAACAAATGGCACAAAAACCAGTTAGGAAAACTGAATTGGAAACGTTTTGATTTTGAATATGTACGTATTTCTTAATCAAAGTACTTGATGTGTGTCATGGGTACTTCAAATGGCCCAACATGCGGGTGGTGTATAATTTGTCTGTTCCTTCACGCTGAAATCATTTTCTTATAAGCTTTCTGAAAGCAAATCTGGTTTCCAAGTTCCATCCACCACTGTCATCGGTGAAGGCATGCCATGTTGCATCGTCATAGTCTGAAGTTTGTGGTGGTCATACTCTTTAGAAGTTAAGTCTTATATGATGTGATAATTTGTTATCTAGGCCTGGGTGACACTTGGCAGAGCACAACTAAATTTTGGTGAGCCTGAAGCATCCATTGAAAGCTTTGACAAGGCTTTATCCATCAAGGTTGGCGTGAGTTTTCATCTTGCAGTTCAAGCGTGTTCATTGGTTTAGTGATTGACAGTATTGAGATTTCAAGTGAATCCACAGTCCGCTAGTGTGGTTACTCACTGATTTGAAATAGTTTTCTTCTTCTAACTTTTATTTCGCCATTTGTTTTGAATTTGGATCTTTTGTTGTGTTTATAGCCAGATCTAGAGGAAGTACAGTCTGACAGACAAACTGCATTGCACCATGTTAAAAAGAGAAAACGGCTTCAGATTGCTGGTTCAGATGTTGTTGGTCATCGCTATACTGTCAAGGATGAAAACCAGGAGGGACCACTTGGAGATTAAAGGGTGTAAAGATTGTTGATATAAGAGAACCGAACCCTTCAGCTGACCCTGTAGATTGTAGAATCAATTTGTATCATCAAATAGAATGGTTTCAATGATTTCTTGCTTATGAGAGTATGGTTCCACTGGCTACTTTCAGGAATGGTAGAATGCGAATGCATATGCATTCTTTTCAAATTGTGAAAGCCAGTTTAATGCGACAGGAATGCTTCCCTTATATGAACAACTCTTTCCATTGTACCAAAAATATGTTTATCTTGTCCTTTACGCCGGTTTCAAAGTTGTTTTTCAGCTGCTGTTAGCATCAAGAGCAAATTGCACCAGAGACGGCAACAAGATTTGCACGATATGGACATTTAAGCTGACCGGCTGACCCCGACTTGTTTGATCAGAATTAATGCCCGAAATGGCTTGGATCTGGGACAGAAAAGTGCATTAGAAATTTAGAAGCTGCTCACCGCTTCTTTTGTTTCCTCGACTGTTCAGCTACGACAGGCTACGCTGGGAGTAAGCAAACAACAACGGGCTTATTCTAATTTGGACCTTATTTTATAGGTTCGGAACGCATTTTCATGACCAAAATTCGTGTTCCATGCTGGACTTGGAGCTTCAACATTGATGCTGCTTTTTTTCTGGAACACCTTGTAATCAGACACTATGGTAGAGGAAACAGCATTATGTGCAATCTGAGCTACGAACTCTTGTATATGGAGAAACAGATGGCGATGGTCAACCTGTTGAGATTCCTTACAGTAGCATGTCTTTGCTGTACTCCATTTTTAGTATCTTATTGAAATCTGTGTTGGTCTATTCCACAGCGAGAAACAAAGAGAGAAAGACTGTCGTCTTCCTCAGGAGACTTTTTCCAAGCTTCCATCCCTAGGTGCTACCTTCACATTCTTTGTCTAGGAAGGTTTAATGGCATGCCAGCAAGTGAAGTATCTAGTGCAGACTCTTTTCTGGCGCTGAAGGAGATAGCCATTGTGGGTTTGTGCATAACTAGGGAAAAAAAGTATTTAACCTATCTGTACTTGATTTGTAAACCGTCAGCAGAGATATTCTACCAAAATTGGGAATAAATATTCAAAATGATCCCTTCTTTCTCCTCATTTCCATCACTTTTCTATGACTATTGGAGTGCACAGTCGATACAAAAGTAGGGCTCGCAGCAGGTCGATATTCCGGCAGCAACCGGCCCGATTTGTAGCGCACGCCGCAGGCATTGCAAAGCGTCTTGGGTCCTAGTGGCCCCATTCTCCACTGTGGAGTTTTCTCTGAGAGGCAGTGGCTGCACCTGCGTGCTCCTCCCTGTTGAGCTGCTGCTGCTGGAAAACTGCTTTCCAAGTTCTCCTTCCCGATGGCAGGTTTGTCTCTATCGTCGGATACCACTTGCCATGCGTTGCCGAACGAGACGTTCAGTGACCACACCCTCCGCCCCGTCTGCAGTCCCTTGCTCCTTGCCTTGACAGGAGCTTGAAAATTGTGAACAAATGTTGATCTGGGTACATGCTCAGTGGCTCCTGGGGTGCCCCATTGCAGCTGAGAGTCCTTATGGAGGTCCCATCCTAGCTCAGTGAGCGAGTCCATCTGCAAAAAGACCAAGACCCCTGCCAGTGGAATAATTTGGGTTGGGATGATAAAAGAGAGTGCATTCGGGAGACTCTTAAGGACAAACTCACAGGAATGCAGTACTTCTCAATTGGTAGGTCGCCCTCTGCAGCATCTAGCTGAAGATCTGTGCCACAATCTTCGCTTTCCATGTTTAGCTCTTCAATCTCATCCAAGGAGAAGTCAAAGAAGCTTTCCATGTTGTGGGAGTAAAAGGGCTTCCAATCTTCTTTCAGGGAGCTTCTGCTGTCAATGTGATCTAGTGTCATCTTTTCTGCCATGGCCACACATTTTTCTTGTTATTGCAATGCATAAACAGAAGGACAGAAAAAGAGAGAGAGAGAGGGGGAGAGAGAGAAACCCTGCTACAGCTACTTCTGGGAAGAGAAAGCAATCTATCCAGGATAGAGCCAAGAGTGGTGATATGGTAATCTACCCAGAATAGAATCCAATGGCTAGCATCTCATGCTGCCAGTTGTACAGAATAAGGGGCAGCAGTGGATTTATGAGCAAAGGCGGGGGAGGTTTCAGACACAGAGTTTCTGTTAACTTCACAAGTGGCAGGAGACAGCTGTCATGTTTCATTGTCAAATTTATATCATTTTCATCAATTTGACATGTGAACAGGTCATTTGTTTTTGGGACTGTGACAAGATTTCCATTATCAAAAGAAGAAACGTTTTGTTGTATGGTGGCATGGCCCTGCCAACTCAAACAAAAAGAAGTAAATATTTCTCCAAGGACAGTAAAAGGTGAGCATCCTTGGCTTTCTGTCCTTCACACAGTGTTACCATATGTTTGAAGTTTGAACCATACCAGTGTCATGAAACTCAAAAAATGAATAAAAGTTGATATTAACATTTTGTATTTACATATATAAATAAGAACTTAAAAAACTAAAAATAATTACAAAAAAATAATGCAGCGCATGTGGCACCTTTGGATGGGTGGTGAGTCGAATCTATTTGCTACTATTCAATCCAAATCAGCAGATTCAGGCTGATTTTGACCACTCACCTAACCATCTACTTACTACCTAATATGTTTGAAATTTAAACATAAAAGAGATCGTGACATAAGATTGAACTGTAGAAATAAACAATACATATTTTGTCAAATAATTCTGCAGCATACAGTAACACTGTGTTCACACTTGCTCTATTTGATGGCGACTCGTACTTTTCTCTTGCAGGTCCTATTGAAATGAATACCATGTCTTCTGCCTTCCAAGAACTGAACAGTAGCTTTAACAAAACATATATCTTGCTGCATACCAAGGTAGTGCCTAAGTGGACCTACTTAAGCAGAAAAAGAAGGAAGGTCCTGTGTGCTTGAACTTTGAGAAGCCAGTTTGCCCCAAGTTATCCCTCTACCTTGGGATATTGCGTGCACTAAAGACATCCCCCAGGTTGAGGAAAAATATTATTTGGTTTTGTTTAACAAGTCCCAAGAAAAACTGGTGTGTGGATTTTAGCTAAAGAGACAACTTTCACCAACTCCAACGAGAGAATTAGATGGAAAAGACCATGTAATGTCGGTGAGCTGCTATTTCTTGAACTTTGAGGCTTGAATTAATCTCTGTGTGCGTGGAGCTAATGACCAAACTATCTGAGATAGCCACCTCCAATTACGCAATTTTAATCAGGATTGGTTCTCTTTCTTTCTTTTTTCTTTATATATATATACATAAAAGAACTTTTTTTTTAAAAAAATGCAACTTTAAAAAAGATACAGTTGCTTTTAAAAGTAAGCTTCGCTTTTGACAACCGCAGAAAGGCATACACATTTTCCGAAAAGTAAATATGCACACTTTACAAGTTTAAATTTGAAGGGCCAAAGCAATTTCTTAATAAAAGATAAATATATATATATATATATATATGTTATCGAGGTCCACAATATGATCGGGTCAAAAAACTAGGAATACGAGCCACTAAGTATGAAAACTCCTTTTTTATATTCGTGGCAGAAAGGGTTGGGAGAAGAGGGCAGAAGATAGAGTTGGCGTAAAGAGGATCCAAGGCTTTTTTTTTTCTCTCTTCTTTCTTTCATCTCTCTCTCTTTCTGCAACAGACCACCCCCCAAAAAATAATGGCGACCCCAGAAATTGCATGTGACGGAGCTGCTTTCCTCCTTCCTACCACCAGAAAGTGGGTTCTTCTTCTTCCCTCCTCAACAGCAGCATCCTCTTCACATGGGCATCCTCTTTCTCAACAGATTTCTTATTTTAGCAGCGGGCTATCTACTTGAGCTCCTTCTTTATGGACATGTCCCTCTGCAACTTGTCGCCCAACACCAAACAAACACAAGGGCAGATGCTCCCACACAAACCATAACAACATGCACAAGACACCATCAAAGTATTTAAGAACAGAAACAGAAATGTTTACACATGGCTGATGGCCCCCCTCCTCTCTCTTTCTCTTCCTCTCTCGATATATATATAATAGGAGGCGTTGGACCAGTTACAAGTCTGAAACTTGGAAAACTATAAGAAAATAAGGACCATGAAAAGCAAAGAGAAAGAAGAAGGGTGGCTCATACCTGAGAAGGAGGAAGGAGGGAGACCCAAGTTAGAATGGTGCTTTTAGGGTCTTCTATCTAAAGAGGGGTGTAGGAGGTGAGAAATGAGAGAATAGTTATAAATGGGTAGGTGTTAAGGAAGAAGGAAACTTTGGAAAGAAAAGGAGGAGAGGCAAGGAAAAGTGGAACTCTTCCTAAACAACTGTTCCTTCTCTCTCTCTATCTCCATTCAATATTTCTTCTTTTCTCTTTGGTGCCAATACTGACCCCCCTCTCTCTGCCTTCCCCAATTAGGGTTTGGTGGCTTCTATTATTGCTCTTAAAAAAAAAATATGAGGGCCTCCAAGAGTCAATTTTTCGATTTAAGAAGAGAGAGAAAGGAGAGAACATGCCTAACTCTTTTGACAACCCATGTGGCATGTTTATTGGGTGTTCTTTCAATGCCCTTAAAGCTTCATAAAATGACTTCATTGCCTTGCTTTTCTGCACAACCCAATTAATTTAGAGAGGCCAATTTCAGTCTTTGATCTTAGTAGAAAAAAAAATGTACATGTGATTAGCAAAAAATTAATCCTCTAAGCAATCACATGACTTAAATTCGTCGGGATTAAGCAACTTGGCAGACTTTTTAGCTCTTTGTTAAGGAAAAAGACAGAAGGGTGATAGATCAGGAATGGATGGTGACTCAAAATATGGTTATGGTTCTATATGCCCTAATTAGTTAGGTACCACCGCTGCCGCCGCCGCCGCCACCACCGCCGCCGATGGTGCGGATGCTAATCAACTAGTCTCATATTCCCCAAGTTTCAATTCCGGAATAGATTGATGGTGGTGATTAATTTTGTCTAATTAAAACTGATAACGAAAGAAAATTAAAGTCTCCCATTAATTTTATTTAAGAGTAATAATGAATTTTTTTTTTATGTCCAGGCCGTGTTTGTCATTTGTTGGATGTTTGGGAGCCTTTTACGACATTCCACCCTACCGCTGGGAGCGCAGGACGTTGCGGGACGGATGACGACCATTCACGTGCCAGCTGGCAAGATGTCGAGCTATATATGAACGGCAACGTGGTTTTGCTTACGTGGCCGATTACGACTGGGCGTCTCTAACACGTGGCGCGCAGTTGGTGGCTGATTTTTCAGCTCCCACGTGGAGTGTTGGACAAACTGTCACCGGAGACGGACGGCGACTCGGATTTTCCGATTATGTCAGTTTCCGATTCTATCACGAAGCGGTTTGGGATTTTGGATCCTAGCTCGGTCCATAAACCGGTCCATTTACGACTGGATTCAGCCAGGGGTGAACACGAGCCGAATCCATCCCGAGTTCAGTCAAGTCCAACTCAACGGAAGCAGCTCGAGCTCAACCCGATTAAGACTCGACAAACCTGTTTGAATAGAATTGATATTCATCATTACGTGTTGAGTTCGAGCTCAACTCGGTTAAAGCTCGACAAACTCGTTTAAATAGAATTGATATTCATCATAAGTTCGAGCTCGATTAATGCGTGACAAACTCGTAAACTTATTTGAATAAAACGACTTGATTAAGGCTCGACAAACTCTATTAAGGTTCGAAACTCGACTCGGGGAGTTACATGTTGAACTTAAACTCAACTCAATTATTTGAATGAGTTGACTCATGAGCTCGAGCTCGACTCATTAAGCAAATGACTTCATTTGGGCATTGGGTTGGGGTTAACTCGAAAAGTTATTTTTAATATTACTTTAGTTATATATATATATATATTATAATTAATTATATATGATATTAAATTGTATTAAAAATACACTTTATTTCAATGAAGCCGAGCCAAAGCTTGGGTTGCAGTCATGTTCTGCCGCCGACTCTAGCGCAACTTTTTATCCAGTGTTCCTGGTTAGCCCGGCGGAACCCCAGTGGGCCCGCCGATGAAGGTAGGGGATCCTGCCAGCATGCCGGGAAGCTTCCTCCACCGACGATCATGGATGGCGGCTCTTCACCTGCGGCTCTTCACCTGCTTCCCTCCACCCACGTTGAATGGAGGCTTTCTCCACCCATCCCTGCCATGGCCAGAGAGCCCGTCGAGGCTTTGCTGGGTGGCACAACCTAGCAGGCCGTCCGGCGACGGCTGAAGGACCATGGGTAGTGAGAGGGAGAAAAAGGGTGGAGGAAGATAAAAGGGACGGAGGAGATAACTCTGGACCGTCGGATTTGATGTCTCGTAGTGCTAGTGTTTTAAGCGTGAAGCCACCATTCATTTTATATATATATATATATATATATATATAAGACCCTTTGTGTAAGAAATAAAAAACCAGACCGCTTAAATTTATGTTGAAAATCATTTTAAACAAAATATGAACATCTTATTGTGTTTGCAAACATTGATTTAGTGTAGATCATGTTTTAGTTCAAGTTATCTTTTTAAAATTTGAGTTTTTTCTACCATTACAATTATGGTCCTATAAGAGCCGTTCATTCTCTTATTATTAAGAAACATTATTAAAGTAAAAAGAATAGCTAACTTAATGTTCCTCACCAAAGAATTAGAATAAATATCATTTTAATAATTATTTCCAGTGGGTTTAGTTCTTGTCTCTTATATATATATATATAATCAGATTGAACTTTAGACATAAAAATTGATATTTGATCATATTCATATTCAATTCTGATATCCAATCGAATCCCAGTTCTTATTTAGTTTCAAATAAATGTCTCATACCCAATATCAGTCTGTCGTTAACATATCTCATATCCAATATCAGTTTGTTGTTAACATATCAGTTTACATATTTAAAGCTGAAAGTTTGAATTTTGATATAATATAGACTTTTTCTTTATTTGCATCTAAATCCAAAATTTATACGTAAATATGTAAACACCTGAAAAAATGAAATATAATAAAGTTATATCCTTTTCGAATCCGATCCATTAACATTTTTACATTGATTTTATGAATAGGTCGATTTAATAATATAAGTGGGTCCAGCTGTAAATTAAAAAAACACACATTTCTTAAATATACATGTAAAATTAAAAAAAAATATATCTAACATGTGGCACTCCTTCATTGGTCAGTGCATCAGGACAGATTGGATTCCACTAGTTGTGGTTTAAGACAAGGTTTGGTGCTCAGCCCTGGAAGTGAAGTGGAACCATGTGCTCCTGTTTCCCATTTTATTCTTTTCTCCAAGTTTTGGACATCACTTTTCTACTTTTTTTTCCTAGTTTGTCCTCACAAAGAACCTTTTATTTCAAGTTTGCCATCGCCAAGGCTTTTCAATCCGTTGATTGTTGGGAAATAGGGACATTCAATGAGTGTCTCATGAATTTGTTCCCAATAAAACAAATATGTATTCGTTTAGCAGTCTTTTGGTAACAGTAACATATTATTATTATTATACAAATATGTACTAAAAAATAGAACACATTTATGAAAAGTTGGTACTATATGAATCTACTACATTTTTTGTACACATTGATAAGACAGTAATGATGTGTTACTATTTTCAAACAGTCCCAATATGAGTTCAATATCTTAGTAAATAATAATGAAGACTTACTTATGCCTCATAAGAAGGTCCAATATGCATGCCTGGGTTCATGCATAGCAATAATATCCAAAACGAGTCAGAAAAATCAAGTGACAAAAAAAAATGTGCCGCTATCAAGGTGGAATTGTAAAATTATAAATGTTTGCTTAAGAAGCATAAATTTGAACATTGTTAGGGTGTGTTTGGATGGCATCTTAAAATGGAGTTTTGTATGTAAAACACTATTTTTCGTTCAAAATGTTGTTTGGGTGTTTTTAGCAAAAGTTACCAAAAACCCAAGTTTTTACAAAACTAGATCTTCAAAAGGGAGTAAATGACTTTATCCTCTCAGTTTTTTCATAAACAATGTTGTTATTGAATGCAACACTCAATTACACTGACTAATTTTCAAAAATGAGTAAAAAAATAAATTTTAACAAAGCTTCATTTTTATATAAATGACTCCTTTTTGTTAGGTCAGCAAGCAGAATATTTAATATTACTACTTTGAAGAGAGTTGAAGTACCTACTCAACCCTTCGTCTACTTAAAGTGTAAGGGCTGCTTTAGGTGCTTTTGGGTGTTGGCCTCACCATGCTTCAACTTGCATGTCAGTGACCTTTCTTTACAATATAGGGAGTTGACGTTCCAAAGATTCAAAATGGCAAGTAGGTCTTTACCATTGCATCAACCCCTCCAGGGACTTCAAACACAATCTTGAATCCTTCAAATATATATTTAAATGATTGATTGGGTGCGTCACTCAATTACACTGACTAATTTTCAAAAATTAGTTGAACAAATCTTTATTTTCATATGAAAGACTTTCTTTTTAATGGTTGAGGAGGAAGAGTATTTCATCCTACTACCTCAAAAGAGTCGAAACACTTAACTTATATGTTAGTGTCTTCCCTTTACAACACAAAGAGTTATGCTCCAATGTCTACCAACTACTAGCATGACCATTGCACCAACCCTATCAGAGACTCTAAACACAATCTTAAAACCTTAAAATATATATTGAAATGATTGAATAACGTTATACATAAATAATAATTAATTGATGAACAATAATATATAAACAAGCTCTTAAGCTCTTAGTAGGTCAACCAATATATAAATAAATGAATTTGATAAAATTATGAGCAACTGCCCACACAAGCCCACATGCAGTCCTGCCACTATTTACTAGCCCTTGAATCAAGTCAGGTCACCCGGTCACTAGCACATCACGGCCAGACCGTATGTTATGGGCCCTCTTGGCCCAGTAAAAGACAGGTTGGGTTACTGGCTAATACATAGTAGGGTCCAAATGTTCCGCTTCTTTGTCAGTAGAGTCAGCTAAATGTAAACTCATAACTTTATTTCACAAAACAAATAACCCTGGTTGAGGCTTTGGTGATCTAACTGGGACCGGGGATCAGGCCAGGCAGCAGTTGCAGCTCACGGGCTAGAAAAGGTTGGGCCCGACTCGAGCCCCCAAACAGAGCAGGCTGCGCTCGGGCGTGTGCCCTGCAACCACCCTCAGTTTGTCAACATGTAGCACAATGGCAGAGCTACCTATTGGTTGATGTGGGCACACCAGACCCAATTTCTTTTATTTGCGTACAGGTGCCTTTAAATATTCTTTTTATGTATATAAATTAGTATCTCTTAGAAAATGAAAATTTCTGAAATGGTGCCCTCCAGCAAAAACATTAATACTTCTCGTGGGGTATTTAAGATTCTCATTTAAAAATAAAAAACTTTTAAGAGACTAGTATGGGCAACTACTCACACCAGTAACAATGTGGCTACGCCACTGAAACAAGTGTTCACCAATTGGACTACAAGCATGTATGGATATTTGGCAGGGTCAGATCGAGCCGATGCCCAGCCCTAACGCCAACCCAACCTAGCCTATTAAGTAGACAGGTTGGGAATAAGCATAGGTTTTGGATGGGCTTGAGGATCAAACTTTGGCCTAGGCCCAGCCCGATTCCTTAAAGGGGCACCAGGCCGGCCTGATTCCTTATGAAGTGACAGACCTTAACAGGAATAGCAGCATGGCTACTTTGTGATTCCACAGCTGCATGAAAACGAAGCAGGCCAAGCTGCATGAAAACGAAGCAGGCCAGGCTACCTAGTGTCAAAAACGAGGTCCTAGAAAAGTAAGTGTCTCATTCTGTACATGATAATATTAACTAGCCGAAACAATTATTGACTAACCAAGAGAAGTCACGAGTACTCCCTTCCCTTGATATAAACCGATGGACTCTGCAGAGAACGGCAACAATGGTGCCCACCGCCCAATCTCCTTCGTCGAGTTCTTGATGACCCCAAAACCGGAAGATGAATGATGTGGTGAGTTCTGCAAAAGGAAAAACTGAAAGTCAGGCAAAGCATTGCTGGATTTTCATTACAATCTTGTCGGGAATGAGAATATTAGTCATTTGGATTCTAAACACTGCCACCAACTAACTTTTGCAGGTTTTCTAGCGCCACGAATTGATGGCAGCCCATCTGACATGCTCATGCAGATCGCTTTGATCCACAGTAACTGGAACACAGGAAGCAGAAAAAAAAATTGATCTGGCTTTGATTGATGGCAGCACATTCATGTTCATGAAGATCGCTTTGATCCACAGTAACTGTAAGTCTGTAACACAGGAAACAGAAAAAAAAAAAAAATTGATCTGCCTTTGATGAAAAACGTCTTTCCTTTAACAATAGCATTATAAAAAACAAATTTCATGTTCGCATGACACCAAGATTAGGTTACCAACTTGTTAGACTGAAAAGAAGCACTCATTAGTTCAATGATGGATTCAAGAAAAGTAGAAGAATTTGAGTCTCTGCCCAGAAACAAAACTTCTTCTGCGTTCCCTTCCATGATCCATCTGACTTTTCCGATTAACGTCTGGATTTGAGTCCTTCATTTAAAACAATCTGAACTACATTACAGACATTTGGTACATGATATTTATTGAAATCATTTCGTATATCTGAATTAGGTTCAAATTGTTAATCGGATATCAAAATTTTCCAATGTCCGACTTATTTTATATAGCTCGGTGGGACTTCAAATCAAAATTGCGTTATATGGAACGGCAGGTTCGTATAAAAAAAATTAAATTTATTTTTTCGTTTACTCAATTACATGGTAGCTTTGTAAATATTTTTCATAAACAGAAACAATTATCTCTTGACGTGTTGTCAAATTGGTCTAAAACAAAACAGTTTTTAGCAATATGTTTTTATGGATTTATTAATCAATCTAGGCATTTTATCTTAGTTCAAAATCTGATGGAAAAAAGCTCACGAAATCAGTTTTATTTTGATGTGTAAATAACTACGAATGAGAAATAGAAAACAGTATTCAAAATAATTATCGCTTTTTGTTGTTTTCCTGCGCGAGAATCAAGTGAAGCTGAATTCCCTTACTCACATCCAATGGAATGCAAATCCTTTCATCTAATTATGCAATTAAACATGTCTTAATTGTTCTTACAATTGATTAGTCTCTCTTATTTATTTATAACTAAAATTTTCTCTCCCACTCTATCTCTCCAAGGATTTTTTTTTCAATTTCATTCATTTCATTTGCTTAATTTTAAAATTCATGGGTGGAATGTTAATCAGTTGTTTCTTTTTCCAATTAAACTGATTATTTTATAAATACCAGAAATGACACTCACAATTTGTATTTATATGTGAATGTTTTATGATGTTTTTCCTTTTATTTTTAATCCTGCAAGTTAGCTGAAATTAGGTTATCCCTGAAGGGGTTGGTGCTGAAGAGCTTTGGATCAAAGACAAAATGAAAACTGAAAAGGGACTCGCATACCTCATACAAGCTTTATTGTTGTATTTATCAAGAGATTAACTTCACAGAGTGTTACAAAGATTTTTACATATGATTGAAAGATAAACACTGCTCTTAGGGGTGGAGCAAGAATTTTATTCAGGGGTGGGCCAGATAGTCCAACTTTTAGATTTGGGTGGAGCCAAACTGAACCCGAATCCAAACAATACATTGTGCAACTAAAAATTTTCAATTTTTCTAATGTATATTTTTTTTTTTAATTGGTTGGGGCAGAAGGATGACCCAGGCGAGCCCCCCACCCTCTACCCCTAACTGCTCTGGCTTTGTTTTTCTCCGATGCAACCCTTCTTAGGAGACGCTTCAGTTCAATGCTGTAGGAATTTTGACTTATTGGGATGATGTAGGGCAACACCTGCAAGACTTTGTTTTGTTCTTCTTGCCCTTGCTGACAATTTTTTGTCTTTGTTTCTTCTGTATATAACTTTTTGTATCTATCCCATCTATTTTTTGGATCAATAAAAGGGTTGGGGGGGCCTTTTCCCCTCTCAAGTTGCATCAAAAAGGGAAGGAAACAAAACTGATGGAACGTGTATCTCCTTAGGTTATGCCTAACATTTTTATAGAATAAAAATCCTTTAAAATTGAAACTTGATCTTATCTTAACAGTTAACACGCCCCTTCAATATGAGTGTGGTGTCAACTATTGTCACATATATCGTCTATGGGTATCATATGACGAGAAATTTCTTTGGTATACTAGGACAAAGTTGTATTTCTTAGGAATATCTCGAGAAAATATTGACAAATTTTTAAAAAAATTAAAACATTTAATAAATCATAAAAGTTATAAAAAATAAAATTAATAAAAAATATAAAAAACAAGTATAATACACATTTTTTTCACTTTTTTTTATTTTCTAGCATTTTTTTCAAGAAGACGTGTCTAATTACCGTTTTATACGACTTATTTTTTGGACATTATGTGTGTTTTTTCCCAAATAATACGCATTTTATGTGACCGATCAAGTTTCAATTTTAAAGGATTTTTGTCAACAATGCTCAGGTTACATCTAAACTGGCCAGATGACCTATTAAATTCCACAACAATATTACCTTTATGGACATGATCTCAAACAAAATGAAAATCACCGAGAGAGATGTTTTGTTCATGCATGAAAACTGGATTTGACACCTAATAGAGTGCTCTTAAATTATCACACCATAATATGAGGGCTGAAAATGTATGAACCCTAGCTCCTTGAGTAGAGATTGAATCGAAAGAAGTTCAACAGCCCCTCCAGCTAAGATTTATACTCGGCTTCGGTGTTTAACAAATCAAATGTTTTTTGCTTCCTCGAACACCAAGCGACAACATTATCACCCAAGAAGAGTATACACCCACCAGTTGTTTTTTAGTCATCTATACACCCAGCCCAATCAATGTTAGTAACTGTTTGCAACATGGGGAGTTAGAAGGTTTAATCCACAATTCATACTCGAGAGTGTCTTGTATGATCTCTGGTATAACTATGCATATATTGACATACTTTATTCACAACGAATGAAATATCCAAACAAGTCATGCAAGAATGTTGAAGAGCTCTTACTATGCTGCGGTAGAGAGTTTCATCTTTGAATAACACACCTTCTTTGTGCAATTGGACGAACTCGTGAGACTGATTTCTTCATTGGCATTGACCATTTTGGTTCACATAAGAAACTTTCTAAGATCATTTGTCTATCATAGCAAGATATGATCTTCATGATATAAAACTTGTAGTTCGAGAGAGTAAGAGATGCATTCAATATCTTCGATAAAAAGACATTTTTTTCTGAAGTGCTGAACTAGCATCAACATACACTATCATATAAAGGTGAGATTTTTTAGGGATAAAAAGTGAAACATGAACTGAGATATATGAAGTCTATGGTTAAGAAGAAACTCACTTAACCGCATATGCTAAGATCTTGGAGCCTGTTTCAACCCATAAAGGGCTTTCTCAAGTTTACGAACATAAGAAGGAAATTACTTATCAACATATCCATTTGGCTAGAGCATATAGATGTCCTCTTGTAATAGGCCATTGAGAAATGCATTATCAAAATCTAGCTGCCGAATATCCCATTTATATTGGGCTGCCAAAGAAAAAATAATTCAAATAGAGGTTGCTTTAACAACTGGACTAAAAGCCTATAAGAAGTCTACTCCAGCTTCTTGAGAAATCACGAGCGACCAAACATTCCTTGTGTCCAGAGATGGATCCATCTGAATTATACTTGAGTTTATAGACCCATTTGGAAGAGACAATGTTGAAGTGAGGCTGAAGAGGAACTAACTTCTAGGTTTCATTTTTCCACAGAGCATGAAATTTCTTATCCATTGTTGCTCACAACTCAGTGAACCTAGGTAGCTTCCATGTATGAGGTCGGTTCACTATTTTTGTGGTCTAAGGAAGATATTTCAGCAACATAAAGGACCCAGTCATGGACTGGGTCACCATTTTATATAGATGGGTAGGTGGTGGTGGGTTGGGCAAGGAGACATGGTGGATGTCAAGAGACGTCATAGAGGGTTCAGCTAGTATAGGTTTATGTGAGGTGGCTTGCGGTGAGAAACTCATATTTGAGGTGGATGGTGGTGGTAGACTTGGTGACACAATGGTGGTTGGTTGTAGGTGACCTAATGGTGTAAGATAGGGATGAGGGCTATCTCCTCGGTTGATTTTAGGCGTTGCATGTGGCTGAAATTGACGGCCATGTCCTTCTTAGAAGTTGCCTCACCCACAACCTTTGTAAGTTACAAAGGTTACTTGAATGCTTTTAGAAGCCATGGAGGCTTCCAATTTCAACAATTGGAACCTCTTTTCTTCAGGCCTGGGCATTGGGCCAGGCCGGGCGGCCGTTTTCAAAATGACATATAAGTTGTTCATTTGTTCATTTATGTGCAGACCTACAAAGTTTCAACGTAGGATAGACTTGCCAATCTGTTTTGTTACAGTTTTAACAATTGAATCAAGAAAAGATGACGCTCTCTCTACATTGTATCTGCAAACAACTAAGTATTAAATATTAATTGGTGCTTTGGGGGATGAATCTTCAATGCTTCAACATTTTGCTTAAGCAACTTGTGAAGCAAATTGAAAGAAAGAGTTTATAGCAATTGCAAATCTCTCAATGTGATACTGCTCAAATTCAGGATGTGCAACATGTTCTTGCCAATAGAGAAAAAGCATTGTGTTCTACGGTAACCCACACAAACAATAAGAAAATAAAATCAAAATAGGCAGTATATTATCCATTCAACATAATGGCATCCAAAATGAAATCAAAATAGGCAGTAAATTATCCCTTAAACATATACCGCCACAATGAAGCGGCAAAAGCAAGCAAACCAAAAGTTGACTCACCACACGGTGGACCACACCATAGCAAATGAGAATAAAGTTATAATGAGCATCACAATTCATAGGTATAGTTGTCGTTGGATGTACAAACCACATCTTTTTCTTGATTTAGAACCACAAGTTTAATAATTCAAAAATTTGCATTTCAAGAGTTTTACATCAACATTCCAACATATCATAAGTTTATCCACGACTTCGCACCACGAAAGATATTACATGCAAAAGATTTACAATAATTAGTTCACAAATTACATAAATATAATTTAAACACAACAAATTGAAAAAAAAAATACCATGATTCATGCATTGGATTAACTTTTCTTGTCAAAATGGTGCTATGCGGCACCAGAACTATAACACTAACACATATTAATTTAAGCACACTACTATGTTAATATGTAAAATAAATTAGATTGAACTATGAACATCTTACATTTCACACAAGTTGTGTGCATTATGAATCCAACTCTGTGTGCAAATTAATGATTCAACATTTTCACGAGTAGTTGAACATCGATAATCATTAATAATTCTTTCTAATATACTGAATGCAGATTCTGAAGCACCTGTAGATACATGAATGGCTAATACATCTCGAGCCATCTTTACTACAATTTTATATTTGTTTTCATTTGTCTTCGACCAAGATAATATGTTGAAAACTCTACAATAGGTGTAGTTTCTTCCATTGGATCAATCAAATATTTTTCTAGATCTGTGTGAGTCACTACAAGAGATTACAGAGCTGAAGTATGCTTTGCACCTATATCTAGCCACACTTTTATACTTTTCCGTTGCAACCATGGAACTAGAGGATGCATTACCCCTTTGTATATTACTTGTGTCAGTATCATCACACATATTTTTGTACTCAACATATAATTCATGAATGATGCTCTCTATAACTTCATATTTTACCATTGTATCAGGTCGTCAAGCAAATACTTCAAATATGACAACTTGAACCTAGGATCCAAAACAGCTGCAATTGAAAAGAGAATATTGTAGCTCTTAAAGCATTGTCAAATTTTTCTTGCATTTTATACATTAATGCTCTTATATGTTCATTTGATGTTTAACGATGCCTATGCAAATGATGGTAAATTGATAATATTTCTTCAAAAACAAGATTAGATGTTACTTTCTTAGTGGTAGAGAATAGATTTGTTGCATTGTAGAATACAACTCACATAAATCAGATGCATGAAATCACTCATCCTTAGAAGACAAACATACACAATTATGATCTCACAATGCCCAATGTTGAAAGACATCTTCGAATAACAATGCATCTCTCAACATTATAAATGTAAAATTCGATCGATTAGGAACATCATAATTTAAACTGTTTTTTCTCATCCAAACCCATTGCCTTTACATATTGCTTGAAAGCATATAGTCGTTTTGGTGATCACATTACATATTTGACACTATCACGAATTTATGAAATTGTATAATCCATACCATTTATATCATCTTCAACCATGAGATTTATAATATGCGCATCATAACAAATATGAAAGTGTTCCCCTCTTAATGGAAGTGAATATTATTTTTTATTTCTATGGTCCTTTTTAGTAAACTTATTTTACTATCTAATAAAATGTAACATATAAAACTTGCATTATGTGGTGGAGGCACATGTATAAAATTAAGTATATGAGAGTGCAATTGCCAACCTGTATCAATATATTGGGATGTCAAATATAAGTATCCAAATGTCTGTTGTGGAGATCATACATCAAATGTCAATCAAACCGACTGCATGTGGTTATTTAAAACTCATTGATATCTCATTTTTTCAATCTTAAACATTGACTGAACCTCTTTAGAGATCGTTGTGATATTCATGTTCCGCAAAACTAAAAAGAAGTGCATGCATTATTGTATACTTCGTCATACATTTTCTTATAGCCTTCATATCAAATTTGTGTAGACATAAAGAAGTGACACCATATTCACTAACTCCAACTAACAAAGCTTGTTGTTTCTCATCTGTAATTGTCTTTTGGCACATGTATCTCTATGTCGTTTTAAGTAGCTCATACCATTGGAACTATGTCCACCTAATCATTCTCCACAATGGTTGCATTTTGCAAACCTGTTTCCCTTAAATTGTACTAAGATGAAGTCATTTCATACTATTGAAGTTCTTTTCCTCTTAGATTCAACTTCCTTTCCAGTAGATGAAAAACATTCATTTTCCTTCATATCTACCAATGTCATCAGACGATATTCTTCATTCCCAACACTAGAAGACATAACTTACTATTTAAATAAAAACTGAACAACCTAAACACATGAAATGATTCAACTCTTGAGCTGAAAAAGATGCTAAGAAGATTCATGACATCATGTATATGAAATCAGAGAGTAACTTTTCTCTCTATGTAACAAAGACATATTAGGCCTAGGCGCCGGGCCGGGTCCAGGTCGAAGAAAATTTCTATCGGGTTATCATTGATTGTTCTCGGCCCGGCCCGAGATCTTAACGGGTCGGGCCCAGTTATCACATATTGTGCCCGACCCGACCCGTTAGGTCAAAAGAACGCAGGCCTTCCCCTAATCGCATTTTTTTCACAACTGCGATAGAGCCATAGAGGGAGGCAGAGACAGGGAGAGACCGTGTGCCACCGCCACCGTCTCCACACCCTGCCAGTCTGCCACCGTCTCTGCTTCACCACTGGGCCACCGTCGCTCCGTCACTGGTCCACTGTCGCCCTTTTGCTTTGTGAAGGTACACGCTGCTCATTGAAAAAAAGAGTAACTGAGGTAAGCATGACCCATCCTTTTGTCCTCTCTTATGTGGTTTCTTCTTCTTCGTCATCATCGTCGTCATTTCTTTTTTTCTCTTTCTTACTTTGGTGATCTCTTTTTCTTTGATCATTTGAAGTCTTACCTGCTGCCTAGATGCTTTATTTTCTCTTATATATGATTTACTTATTTGTTGCATTTGTTTACTCTGTCCTGTGGTTTACTTCGTTTCATTTTTTTTTTCTATAACTTCCTCCGCGCATTTGCCTTGGCCTTCTTTTTCACGACTTCCCTTGTGTTCTTTGGTATAAATATGTGAGTAATTAACCTTCTGTCTTGCTTTGAGTTAACTCTGCAGTTTATCTTTCTCTGTCTCGTCTCTTTACTCTCATGCTCTATTTTCAGTTCTTTGTTTTTCTTTATTATATTTGTGATATTTAGATTTATTACTGAAGCTTCTGTCAAGGGTGAGTAGCTTCCTCCCACTGCTACAATCTCTATTTTGCTTGTGGGTTACAGTCATTCAACCAGATGTTTCTATAATCTTGATTAACCGCACTGCATCCACGCAACCGATGATAAATGTCAGACCTTTTCATTCCTGATTCAGCAGATTGATGAAACTTGATCACCATTTGTTTCACTAATAGCGCAAACATGCCTCTACATCTATCACAAACTTCTGTAGGAAGAAGATAAGAAACATTGTCCCAACCCCAATTTTCAGTCCAAAATCTTACTTTTTCACTGTTACCCAATCTCCTGTAACAAGATGACTAATTTCTTCCCAGCCCCAGAAGATTCTTTTCCAAGACCAAGAAGATTCATGTTTCACCTTGTGAGACCACAAACTACTTTTACTAAGATATTTATTTGTAGTAAAAGTGGCCCAAACTGAATTTGATAGTCCCACTTGAAATGCTAAATATATAAGGTGGGGTCTATTGAAATTATTCAAGTTGATGAGGCCCACACTAAATTGAATTCAGCCTAACAAACCACTAACATGTCATCAGCATAAAAGAACCAAAGAAGCCATAGAAGAAGTCTTTATATTGCTGGTTTTTTTCTTTTTGGCTCTTCTAGGTTTTGTACGTTTCTTTTCCACTAACATGACAGAAGGTGCCTCCTAGACGCCACTCACAAGAATCAAAGAAGCCGAGTGGAATCAAGAATTCAATAATATCGTTACAATATTTTCTTATTTTTGTGAAGAAGACCAACAGATTTTGATACCTGAAAACTTGGTGAGTATTGTAGTTGTACGACTAGGTTTTGAGGTCATTCTATGTTTTCATACTTCTACATTGTATATTGTCCCATAACTCTGCAGTTTAGCTTTCTTTGTCTTGTCTCTTTGACTGCTTTGTTGTTTGCTCACTGCAATTCAATGTTTTCAATTTCTGAAATGTATAACTTGAAAGATCCTCTTGTTTATGGAAAGTTTCTGTGAATCCCTCTTGTGAGAATTTTTGTAATTGGTTTCCCTATGACTCTATGTTTAGGTTGTTCGGATTCCATTCAAATAGTAAGTCATGTCATCTAGCATGGGAATGAAGAATATCGTCCGATGGCAGATGTAGAGGAGAATGAATCTTTTTCATGTACTGAAAAAGACATTGAATCCAAGAGGAAAAGAACTTCAATAGTATGGAATTTCAAATTAGTACAATTTAAAGGAAAAAGAGTTTGCGAAATGCAAACATTGTGGTGAACAATTTTCTGGACATAGTAGCAGCGGTACGAGCCACTTAAAACGACATAGAGATACATGTGTCAGAAAACAAATACTTGATAGAAAACAACGAAACTTTGTTATTTGGAGTTGGTGAATCTGGTGCCACAAATTTATGTCTACATAAATTTGATATGGACACTATAAAAAAATGTATGGCTAAGTTGACAATAATGCATGCACTTCCTTTCAGTATTGCAGAATATCAATATCTTAACAATCTTCTAAAGGCTTGCAATTCAAGGTTTGTGCCAATTTTTAAGAGAACACTTACAAAAGAGGTACGGTACAGTCAATGTTCTTGACTAAAAAAAAAGAGATATCAAGAAGTTTTAAATAACTTAGTGCAGTAGGTTTCATTGACATTTGATGTGGTTCTCACAACAGGCATTAGGCTAATGTTTGACAACCTCTTATATTGATACAGATTGGCATTGTACTCTCATATACTTAATTTTTTACATGTGTCTCCACCACATAATGCAAGTTGTATATGTGACATTTTATCAGAGTGCATTACTACTAAGTGGAAAATTCATTTGAAGTTGTTTTTTGTCACTGCTGATAATTGTTCAACAAATGATAGTGAAATAAGTTTATTGAGAAGGACCATAGAAAGAAAAAATAATATTTCATTTCCATTAAGAGCGAAGTACTTTCATATTCGTTGTGGTGCACATATTATAAATCTGATAGTTAAAGAATGTATGAATGATATGGATGATACAATTTCAAAAATTCATGACAGTGTTAAATATGTAAGGGGATCACCAAAACGGCTAAATGCTTTCAAAGAATGTGTAAAGGCAATGGGTTTGGATGAGAAAAAAAGTTTAAACTATGATGTTCCTACTCGATGGAATTATATATTTATAATGTTGAGAGATGCATTATTATTCAAATATGTCTTTCAAGATTTGACGTCGTGTGATCCTAATTATACATGTTTGCCTTCTGAGGATGAGTGGTCTCATGCATCTGATTTATGTCAGTTCTTAAAGGTCTTCTATGATGCAACAAATCTATTCTCTACCACCAAGCAGGTAACAACTCATCTTGTTTTTGAAGAAATCTTATCAATTTACTATCATTTGTATAGGCATCATGAAACATCAAATGAATATATAAGGGCATTGACATGCAAAATGCAAGAAAAGTTTGACAAATACTTTAAGGGCTACAATATTCTCTTTGCAATTGCAGTTGTTTTGAATCTTACGTTCAAGTTGTCATACTTGAAGTATTTGCTTGGCAATTTAGATAAACCTGATGCAATAGTGAAATAAGAAATTATAGAGAGCACTCTTCATGAATTGTATGAAGAGTGCAGAAATATGTATGAGGATAGTGACACGTGTAATATGCAAAGGGCCAATGCATCAACTAGTACCATGTTTGCAATAAAAGAATATAAAAGTGTGTCTAGATATGAGTTTAAAACATATTTCAACTATGTATCTCCTATAGTGGTTCACATAGATTTAGACAAATATTTGATTGATCCAATGGAAGAAACTACACCTATTGTAGAGTTCAACATATTATCTTGATGGAAGACAAATGAAAGCAAATATAAAATTCTAAAAAAGATGGCTCGAGATGTGTTAGCTATTCTAGTATCTATAGTTGTTTTAGAATCTGCATTCAGTATATCAGGAAGAATTCTTAATGATTATCGATGTTTAACTGCTCCTAAAAATGTTGAATCATTAATCTACACACAAAGTTGGATTCATGATGCAAGCAACTTGTGTGAAAGGTAAGATATTCATGTTTCATAGTTTATACATATTAACATAATAGTGTGCTTAAATTAATAAGTGTTTTTGTTACAATTTTCATGATGCAGAGCACCATTCTGACGAGGAATGTTAATCCAGTGCATGATTATTATGGTATTTTTTTTAATTAATGTTTCGTATTCTATGCAGACAAGCGCATGTTAATTTTTATTAACATTTCTTTTTCATGTTAAATTGCAGATGGACATTTCAAGCTACAACCAAAAACTCTCTACTGACCAAAAACTGTTGTAATTTATTGCTCTCATTGTTACTAATATGCGACTTTGTACTTGTGCAGTAATTTCTATCTAGGACCTTTTCATCTGTTTCTTAATTGAAATTTGTGGTTTATAAATCATTCCTTGCATTTTTATGCCTAGTTTTCTGCCTAGTATGAAAACTAGGAAGACATTGATGTGCTGTATTACAAGTGAGGTTGTCTAGTAAAATCCTTACATACTATGAGATTATTCCTTATGATAATGCTAGTCCTTTTGATGGAGTAGTCTGCCCAAAGGAAAAATGTATATTATTGATCTCGCTTAAATTTATTCCATATTTGAGTTAAGTTCATTTTGATATGAGGCCTTCATATGCTTCTTTGTTTTTCTTGTTCTTGGTTTTACATAGCGTACTCTCTATTCCTTGTGCTTATACTACTTGAGTAATTCAATCTTCTATAACTGCACTTTATGTTAATTCACCAGTTGAATCGCTTGGTGATGAAAATGACTTTCACGAATAGAGCCTTATGGCCAGACCAATTGATCTAATTGGTCTTACAGATGCTATAGAACTTCTATCTTCAACTTATTTTGGACTCCGCTTAAAATGGAATGTTATGGTCAATGTCCCATGGTAGACACGGTGTATCGCAATGTGTTGATGAGCGTGTCCAACTCTCCATTCTTTCTAATATTGTCATTCTTGCAGAATTATGGAATTTAATCGGTTAATGCATTTGGACCTTCTTTGAGTCTCTTTAGTATCTGTTTCGTTTGTCTCTCAATCAATTAGGTCTTCGATAATGAGGTTGTGCTCATAAGCCGCCTACGCTCAATTTTAAAAGCTGAATTGGACCAAACTGAACCGGTGCGGCCCGACCCGGCCCGGCCCGCAAGTTAACAAAACGGGCCGGACTGGGCCTCGGACATGGTGGATCAGGCCCGGTACCCGGCTCGGCCTGGTACTTGGGCCGGGCCTGGGCCCAGGCTTCAGACCCGACGGACCGGGTCTTACCGGGCCGGCCCAGCCCTATGCCACCCCTAAGACATGGTAAGAAAGAAATGAAGTAATTTCTACAAACAGTGATAGATGCTTGTCTAAGAATATCAAGTATATATATATATATGTAAAGATAAATAAAAATGAGAAATTTTTCAGCAAAACCTGCAAAAAATACTTCAGAATATCACAATAATATTGTGATATTATCGAAACATAATTTTTGGCCATATATCGTGAAGCCACTATCAAAATTTTGGAGATATTTGTCACTATGCCGAAATATGCAGTACCTGAAATTTCTGCTTAAGTATGTGAAAACAGAGCATTTGACACTTCAGGAAAAAAACAAGGAGACAATGACAGTTAATATCCATATCTTAAATTCAAAATATAATAGCTCAAGTATATGTATGATGACATTATATAAATGAACAAGTTGTGAACATATCAACAATATTTGCACAATGTTCGGAAAAGTGAAGGATGATGCTTTAAGGCCATTGGAGGGAGAGTTAAAAAATTTTGAAAACAAAGTAAGCTAGAGCCCTAAAGCACAAAACACATACATCAGCATTCAATGAGAGATCTACCTCCATCTCCCATCTTAGGTTTCCTTCTATCACAACCAAAAGGAAATGTTTACACACAGCTAGGCAAAGACAAGTCACAGGAAATGACATGACTTTCTAGATGCAAAATTGATGCCCAATATTCTTGGTATAATTCTGCATTAGGTTCAAGCTTCTGATGCATCATGCAGGAACACTAAAAGTCGCGTAAAACCCTAACCAACTCAAAGATAATGGTTGTACAAGAGATGACAGGCAAACCAACCAAAGGGATTCAGAAAAGCATAGAGAAAACACTTTGGGGTCGTCAGACCACATTTATGCAAAAAAATAAGTTGGATAAGAGTCAAAGTTAGCACAAACTAAAGCAAATTATTAATTAACTATAAATTCCACGCAGGCAAAAATCCTGACGATCTTTTCCAAACAAGACCATACAGCCACAACATGCAGTAAACTAGGCCAAAAAATATAGGAGAATGCATAAAGAAATATGTATTTACCAATGAGGTCTCTTCGCAGGGCTGTTAGATGCGCACAACTGCAGACATTCAAAAGGTGCTGTTAGAGCATCTGAAAGCCATCAACCTTTTCATCTCTTTTCAGTTGTTCAGAAGGACTGAAAACATCTGGTACTACATATATGTTGCTTTCAACTTTATGTGAAACAATCACATAATACTGATAAACTGATACAAACAGATAGAACTTTGAAAAATGAGGATCACAGTGAAAGAAACATCATATGAAGCTCCACCTAAGTAAAACAATATCAAATTGGAATCCTCAGGCAACAGTGTTCTGATCAATAAAAAACTAAAGAAACAACAACAATAACAAATGGTAATACAGCTGAATGTTAATAAAATTACCAGACAAAAAACACAAATATTTTTCTTTCATACAGAAAGATAACATATATAATGAAATTATATTTTCAAAAATCAAAAGTACGTCAGAAAAAAAACAAAGTCCAAGCCTACCATCTTCAAACATCCACATAGAATGAACACCTGTTTTCGAACTAAATTTGCAGAGGTGATGATAACACGATGATAACACGAATGTTCTCCTCCCTTAGTAAAATAAGCAACTTCGGATGATGACATGCAATTCCTTTCTTCTTTTTGTCCTTTGCAATAGCAATTTGATCAAGAAATAGGGGATGCTTAAAAATGTGTAATAACCACCATTAGAAGAATGAAGAAGGCAGAAACCGAAAAGACGAAAAATAAAGACACCGGAAAGGGAAAAATGAGTGTCGACTTTCAGACCGTCGGTGACTCGGTGCCAATAATCATATCTACATGCCAAAAAGATAACAAATCCTATTTAAGACGAAAATGAATTTCTTGACGGACCGGCCGGGCAGCGACGGTGGTCGGTGGATCGCACAGGCACAGCCTCGCAGCGCAACTCTGTCTCTTTCAAATGAAAAGGGAAAAAATGGGCGGAGTGTCGACTCGACGACTCTCGACTGTTGAATGTTATTTCGACCTAACCAGCCCCAACAGGCCTTGGCTTATAAGTTAGAACCCAAACCCAGCCCGTTTTGATGTCGGGCCGGGCCCGGTGCAACGGGCGAAAGCTCGACGATGACAATCCAATACCCAGACCCGATCCCATTCCGGGCTGGGTACCGTGTACCCGCGGCGACCCGGCCCAATGCCCAGGCCTACTTTTCTTTGTTTAAGAGAATACCATATAAATTGGAGAACGTGGGTCTCTCCACCAAAGAACTGATCACAATGGAGGTTATAAAGCTTTCATACTCTTCTAACAGGTCATTCAGAGTAATCTGAACAAGATTAGAATTTGGCACTTTCTTGATTCAATGTAGGTAGGTAACCATATCAGAAGACTCCTCTTCAGTGAAGTTCAGCTCTTTCTTGAGAAACATGAATGCACAAAGGATATTGTGTGTCGTAAGATTGTTCCAGGTCTTCCCAAGCTTCTCAAGATGTTGCAACATGAAGAATTTGGCCCAAGGCTTGCTCACAAATTGTGGTCTGAATCCAACTCAAAGCAGGTAATTTGTTTTGTCTAGCTTCACCAAAACTAGACTAATGCAACATTCCATTGAGCAGCATACTATTGAGTGCTGGAATTGGTTGCTATAACTTCAAAACACACACAAGACAAATTGAATAACCGATCTGCTCTCGAGCTTCAATGGCTCTCATACCATGAAGTGGTTTGGATCAGAGACAACGCGAAAACTGAAAAGAGACTGGCACACCTAATCCGAGCTCTGTGGTTGTATTTATCAATAGATTAACTTTACAAAATGTTACAAAGGTTTTTACATATGAAAGAAAGATAAACATTCCTCGAATAAAGAATAGATCAACATTAAATACAGAAAAGGGAATGAAATCAAAACTGATGGCATGTGTATCTCCTTAGGTTACGCCTGGCATTTCCATGGAATAAAAATCCTTTCTAATTGAAACTTGATCTTTACCCTTAACATGCACGACAGAGAGGTAGCAAGCAGCCAGTCTCTGTTTTGAGCTCCTGTTATGTCAACTTCTTATGTTGCTAAAAAGGACATATCAATATGCAAGTTAAAACATAACATAAGCATCGCTCTAAGGTACCGAACGCAAGCTTGACACCTTTACGGGTTTTTTTTGGCATTAGAACATTTTGCGAGTGTCCCATGAATTTACCTCAAATCTTAGGGCAGGTTTACTGGTAGTTCTATAGTTTCATGAATATGCTTCAATGTTGTTTGGGCTAGATTCATGAGATGCTCACAAAGTGTCCTCATTGTTAAATGGCCTTTTAGGAGATGAGCGAAGGGAGAGGGTTTCAGTTCTCAGACAGACAGTAAGATGTAATACTCTTCCTACTCACCCAAAAGTGAGTCAAACTTAGGTTGATGACTTTATTAACTTTCAATGCACCAAATGTAACTTTTAGGGGGTGTTTGATAAGATGGGCATTGTGTTACTGTTATGACTGGGACTAGTTCATGCATGAATACTCAATTTGAATGCAATGTTTCCGAAAATTGTTTCAGTCTTTTCAGTATCTTAATGTAACACTAAGGTATTGTTCCTGTTATCGAATGCCTATTTAATGTACACATTTTGGCTCCATGGCCATTGGCCCATTAGGAAAATAAAAATAGAGATCACACTACGTATTCTCACATTCTGACATAAGTTCCATTATTTTAATCTTTTCCATTCAAACTATGAAAAAAACTCATACAAACCATCAAACACATTCAAACACAATGCACCATCATGGATAACTAGGTTACCTACTTACCTTCCCTTTTGATTTCCGCCCAGCATGGATGCTATTTCCTGAAATATTATCCACAATGATACTACTAAATCTGTCAAACTCAGACTTAATTTGTCCTTTTATAATTTCAAGATGTATTTTTAGTTTCGATTAGAATATCAGCAAAGTTGTTCACGATCGTGTGGATCAATCGATTTTTACCGTGTGACTCAATCGAATAATGTGCAACTGGACTCATATTATGATTAGGCTTTGAACCTTTTTGTTTCAAACCGAATTGAAATGCAGCTAGCGCAAGAACTATAAACTTAATTGGATAAAATCTTTATTAGATCTCAGATGGACATCATATATGAATTTAGATTGAGTCTTGAAACTGCGTTCCGAGATAGAAACTGATAACTAATTCGATATGGACTACTTTATCGAATTTGATTGAATTGATTTGAACTCACACCCAACCACATATATATGATCCATTTACCATAATAATTTAGCTTTTGCAAGAAGTTTCATGGCAATTAAGCCATGACTATCTAATGAGAGCCAAAATCCACCCAACCATGGCTACCCTGTTTGTTTGTTTGTTCTTTTGTTCTTCTTCCAAAAATTATATTGTAACACCTTTTTTGTGATCTCCGTTAATTAAATATACACGTCTACCCTGTTTGTTTGTTTGTTCTTTTGTTATTTTTTATTGTTTATAGACTTCTTATGCTCAGGTGAGTGGGATGAGAATTTTACTACGTAAGTGAGAGCCAAAGTCTCTCTCTTTCCTCCACCTTCAAGATCCATGATTGCTTGCAAGTGAACTAGTGCATTGCTTCAACCTCATCATAGGAACTTAGTGCCCCCAACAATTGAACAAGCGACTGACTTTAAGCCCCTGTGGGTCAGAAACTTATTATTATGTTGAAGTCCTAGAGATATACATATGGAAAACATGACTTGGATCGTAACAAGTATTTGAACATATGACATCCATAATTATGATTGGCTTTGACAAATCATTTGTGCTACATGAGCTCCGAGTCATTGACAACATAGAAACATATATTATTGCTTGTTTTGCTTTGGAATGGGCAAATCAAACCCAAGTTAATTCACCATAAGTATGGAAGTTCTTAAAGTATGTGTAGATTTAAGGTGGTAGGGCACGACATCCAAGCTATGTCACCGTGGTGCGGGTGCGGGTACGGGAAAACGGGTATTGGTACGGCGTTTTTGAAATTCATGGTACGGGTACAGTTTAAATTTTATGCAATAAAGTTAATTTTTTAATTAAAAAAATATAAATTTTTGAAGAAACAACAAAACACCATATCATAAAAACAACCATTTCATAAAAACTTTAAAATAACTTCAAAATTTTGACATTTGAGTGAGGAGAGCTCGATTTATTTTGACATTTGAGTGAGAAGAGCTCTTTTTTAGTCCTGTATTGACAAATTTTGAAACAACAAAGCAACATATATTAATCTTTACCGTTCCGTTATATGTGAGTCAGTGGTGGGAGACCTCGACGGGTGTGAAAGCTCAATTTTTAAAATGTTCATTTCGGATAAGCTTGGTTTGGATCCGGTTTCGATTCAAAACCAGATCCAAACGTACCGCTACGTACCGCGGTACCGGTACGCGAGGCAAAACCGCGTACCGCGGTGACATAACATCCAAGTTGAAGGGTGCACCATTGCTATCGATGACACCGACGCAGCTCAGGATCTCGAAGGCAGGGAAGAATGGGGGGGGGGGGGGGGCATTCGGGCCTTTTTTGGGTGGTGGGATTAATACCTCTCGCTCACCCGTTAAAATATGTGTAGATTGGCCCATACATTTTGTTTTTGTAACACCATGTTTTAAAACATATTGTCTTGTGTTGAAAGACTGTTTGAAACCTTTAAGTGCCGCTTGACATCCATAACAGGTTATTATTGTCCATTGATTATGTTTTAAAATTTTGGATAGATTTATGAAACACTATGTTATAAAGTTCAGTGAATCTACCTCAATTTTGAGACAAGTTCACTTGAGGAAACAAATTGTTATTAGTACCAAACAGCCTCTTCAGGATTTATAACGAGAACTAGCTATAATGATGGTGATCAATTTAAAATATATGAAGAGTTAGAACAAAAATTGTTAAGGGACTAGTTGAGATCCACCAGACGAGAAACCCAATATCGATATACCAGGTTCGTCAAACCCCAATGAAATTAGATTTGATGTCGTCCATGAATGATAAACCATACACTGTATCGACAAGCAGGAAAACTGCAATATGGTGCTTACCATATGAGTTGAGAAAATTTGTCAAGGTTTGAATGCATGTTCATAAACTTTTAAAAGTTGGGTGGTAATTTATTTGCTCAATTGTGATGCACCATTCTGTAACCTTCAATTCAAAAAATCAAATACAAATCTCAATCTAAACCCGATTAAGTCAAATCAAAATAAGTTCGATCCAATGGGTTAGACCGAAACATTCACATCCTTGCCTCAACTAGGAGCGTGCAATGAGCCATTTGCCTTCTCTGCCTTCGCTAGAATTCTAATATTGAATCATGGAGTTGGGTAGCTGTCCGATTTTCACGTACCCGACCCACAAGAGGCGGCTGTACAACTCTGAGGCCGGCCCACTGACTTCAAAAACCTGACCTGATTAAATTAAAAAAAAAACTAATATAAAATAATATATAAATATATTTAGTTTTAAACAAATATTATTTATATATTCAAATTTAATAAACAAATTAAAATTCTCAATTATTGAACCCGAATTGGACTTGTCGAGCCCACCCGAAGGTCCATTTTTCCAAGCCCAAGCCCGAGCCCAAATAGAGCCGATTGCCCCGTACCCGCTTACCCGGGCGGCAACCTGACCCATGCCCAGCCTTATTTCAGATTGGGTTGATATAATTGCTGACTCAAAACCCGTATCAGGTCTTCGGTTCCTTCTGAATTATGGATTCATGTCCGGGTCCACCAATTCTCATATAAGTATATTGCTTGCGCCTTACTGAATGATCGGGTCGGGTACCAGACAAACGGGTCAAGTCTGGATTAGATGGGGCATTTTGTCAGGCCGAAAGAGCAGGGTCTATTTCTAAGCTAGGCGCGCTGGCAAACGGGTCGGATCCAGGTCGGGTTTATGATCGTGTCCGTCTGGTCGTTTTGGGTCTATTCGGGCCCGACCTGGCCCGACCCGTTGCCACGCATGAGGTCCTCAACCCGCCGAAACGCATAGAAAAGAGCCCTTGTCCCCAAGGGCCACGCTATAAAACGGCGATATTTGGCGGGAAATCTCTCCATCTCCCTGTACCTGTACCAGTTGGAGTGGGGAACCAACCAAGGCGAAGAAGGAAGAAAGGGAGGAGGAACGATGGAGAAGAACAAGAAACGGCCGACGTTCCAAGGGGCACCTCAGAACGCTACATCGAAGAAGCCCTTCGATCCCAGAGGGGGCGGGATGGGAGTGGGGGGAGGGGCGCCCCCTCCACTGGTGACGGAGGACGAGGAAATGGCTGACGAGGACGTCTTCCTCGAGGAAACCCTAATCCGGGACGAGGAGCTTCAGGAATCCGGCGTCGAGGGCCTTGCTGCTCGCCTTGCCAAGTGGAATCGCCCCCCTCTCGATCCTGACTTCCTCCCCACCAACAAGAGAATCGGTATGTTTGCTACCTTTTCGATTCGTTTTCTGGAAAGAGGATCTAAAGGATTAGCCCTTTGAGGTGTATGTGATTTTAATTTGTTTTTTCTTTGGCTTGGGGCTCTGCGTTCCAGTGTTTCAGCAGCTGGAGATCGATTACATCATTGGAGAGAGTGACAGGGAGCTTCTGCCGAATTCTGTTGGCCCGGCTGCCGTGCTTCGGATTTTTGGGGTCACGAAAGAAGGTTGGATTTCCTTTCATTTGATTTATTATTTGGTTCTAATTGGTACGAGTTTTAGTTCAAGTTACTTTAGTTCATGGGTTAGTTGCGGTAGTATCTATTTGTTTGTTTCAGTTGATCTCTTCTAAATGATGTCATTGTTTGTAGTAAGGGACATGGAGCTGCGTTTGTGTCGTTTGATGCTGTTTTTTGTTTGTTGATCTGATTGAGGTCATTTTTCGAATCATTTACTAAGAACCGGCAAATTTTGAAGCATAGCGTGCACTAATTTAGATTGTCTATCTTATTTACTTACTTCTCCTTTTAGTTGTCATGGAAGCTGAACCTCCTCCATTTCAATGTCGATTTTCCAGAACGACAAGATGGCAACTGCTTGCAATCGTCTTTATTGCAATCGGGAGCTGGAATTTTGCGTATTTGTTTATTTATGGAAAACTTCGTCAGTTTTTATGTATTCTGTTCATTTTTCTCAAAATTATTAGTAACTAAACAAAGCCAACTTTCTGTGATCTGAATGGGGTGACTAATTTATTCTTTCCATGCATTGTTACAGCAGTAAGATAATTGCAAATTTTAGAAGAGAAGTGCATGTGATAGTAGTTTTTCTTTTTCCCCTTCTTTAGTGCAAAAGCAAACACTCGTTGAAGCGAAGAATGTGTGCCCATGTATATGCACGCATAATAGGAAACAACTACTGCAAAATATGACTGAATGCTGGTTTCTCTTTTGAAGGCCTGATTTGTATGAATTAAGGGCATTGGACCACGTGTTACAGTCTTACAGATCTATCTGTAGAAACATATGCACGTATATGTCCATGTTTGCATTCTTTTGGAGGCGAAATTGTAATCAAATTTGTATAACCATAAGTTATAGTGCACGCACACGCACGTATTCTGTCTATGTGTACAAGTATGCAACACATATGTGCATATATTAAACTCCTTTTTTAGTTGGCAAAGTGGGATTACACGAACTGTACTGGTACTTACTAACGTATATATTATTAAGGGCAGGAAACTAATGTGGAGGTTTATTCCTTTAGAGAAACCAATGCGGAGGTTTTGTTCATTATAGGGTCTCTTTCCAGTCACAAAGCTATGTCACATGGGTGCTTCTAAAGAGCTGCTGCACCAAAGTTGACACGAGTCGGGTGCTGGTGCAGCTCCAATGTGGCATGTCCGTTGTGGTCAGCTGAACTAGGTCAAAACTGACAATTTTAGATGCACACCTAACTAAATTAGCCCTAGGACAAATGTTTATAACTTTATAGTGACTAAAATGTAAATATAGATAAATAAGACTATTAAACAGATATGTATACATATATATATATATATATGTTATATATATATATATATATGTTATATATATATATATATATATGTTATATATATATATATGAGTGATTGGTAGGTCTGGGATAAAAACCAAACTTCTTAAATTCATATTAAAAGGTGTTTTAAACAAGATGTGAACTTTCTAATGTGTTTATAAAAACTTATTTAATATAAATCATGCATTAATTAAAGCCATTTTTTGCAATAATTGATTTTTATACTATCAAAATTTTGATGTTATATGAGCCGTTAGTTTTATGACTATTAAAAAAACATTATTTAAGTAAGAAAATGACTAACTTAATATATGTTTTTCATCAAATCACTCTTAAGATCATATCTATAAGGTTGGATTGCAAAAAAAAAAAAAAAATTTAATAATTAATTGTTTTTGTCTCTTACCCAAGTGGTATGGTTTTTACTAACTTTCCTCTTTCTCTCTCTCTCTAGACACACACACACACACACACACACACACATTGCCGTACCCACACCTAAATTTGTTTGAAAATTGCTTCATCTGAACCTGCATCTGCACCCACATCCTGCACCTGTATGACATAGTTACAAAGCTTCAGTTAACCCAATGAAATGTTGCAGAGTGAGATCCCGTATTAGCAATTTGCATTTTTACCACATCAAAACTAAGTGCGAGTCTTTACATTTTAGTTTTACCCAGCCATTCAAAAACTTGGCCCTGTTACACAAGATTCTTAGCAGCCCTGCTGCCATACCTCTTTTAGATGCTGGCATTAAGTTTTTAGTGCGATGCGCATAAACATTATATGGGTGGTAGCATCTAGGGCAGTATATATGTGTACACACACCCACACAAGGATTTGTATGTGCTGAATTCTGTGAAGGGATGGTTTCTTGTACTTGCTTTTCCAGAATCTGGTGTATGCTTTAGCCCATATTATTATCAAAGTGGTTTATGACATTTCTCTTGAGGTATAGCTGGAGGATTTTTTGTTGGATCCAACCTCCTAATTTTTTTCTTTCTATTTTGATACAAGCTGAATGTGTTAGTGATGTACTTATGCTTGACGCAGGTCACAGTGTTTGTTGTCATGTTCATGGATTTGAGCCATATTTCTACATAAGCTGTCCCGATGGAATGGGCCCTGATGACATCTCTAAGTTTCACCAGATCCTGGAAGTAATTTCCGTTTTTCTGCTACAGCATTTTATTATAGTTCTACCTCTAGATTAATTCAGGATGGTCTAATATAACTGCTGTCCTGCTACAGGGAAGAATGAAAGAAGCTAATAGAAACAGTAAGGTGCCAAGATTCATTATGCGTATAGAGATTGTACAGAAGAGGAGCATAATGTATTACCAAGAGCAGAAAGCTCACGCTTTCCTCAAAATTGTTGTTGCATTACCAACCATTGTTGCTAGCTGCCGTGGTAAGTTTCTGATATAGCGAGTCTTGTCCATAATTCCTTAGTTTGTTGGGCTGATATTCTTGTCTCCCTTGGATAAATATCTAGGGGTGTTACTTGAGTTATTGAAATCCGTATTTTGTGTATCATTTGAAAATCCCTCTACCTGAATTACCTGGTAAATGTCCTAAAATATCGGGTACAAATTTTGGCTCGTTAAGCTATGGTCAGTTGTTTCTAAAGGATGTGCCATCCCAAGGTGTAGAGAAGACCAGTATCTGGAGCATTCATGGGTGCTTTATTCAAGTTCATATCTTCGTGAAGTCCCTGATTGTGCTAAAGGTTACTTAAGGGGCTTGTCTAATTGAGATGTTGTATCTTTCAGACCGTTGTCTTGGTTTTGTAATCTAAGGTATTAAATGGCTTGTCAACTTGTTCTGCTCAATTTATGTAGAGATTGAATGATTGTTAGTTTTCTAATTATGTAATTCAAAGATAAAAAATTCTAGATATAAATTAATGATGCATTTTATGAAGGACGAACACATTGATAAAGACATGAAGCCTAACAGATACATCACCCAGACTTTCGGGTTGGCATGCAAATGTATCATCTGCAAACATTAATTTCTAGATATATTGCAAGTGTTCATCTTATCTGATTTGCTAGAAGACAAGCACGATCTGTAATTTGTAGATGGGCGTCTCGACCTGCATGTGAATGCTAATAAGTATTTTTATTTTTCCTTTCCTAGTGGAAGTGCGAAACAGGGAATTTCATAAGCATGTTCTTTCTGACATGCCGGAGCCAAAATTACCTGTTTGTGATATCTTGAATTTCTCTGCTTATTACAATTTCTGTTGACACTTAAAGTAAAATTTTTCTTGCTTGTGAGTTGTGACATCCTGAATTTTCCTGCTTATGAATTCTGAACTGATTGACATCAGCGGTGCTATGTACTCTCCATGGACTTAGTTTTTTAACAAAGTTGAAGAAATCATTACTCTGCAATCTTTAGTAGATTGCTGATAAGTAACCCCTGCACCTAGAAGCATTTCAGTGATTTTATTTTTTCTTTTGGTTGGGAACTAAGTTGCATCATATGGTAGCCATATCAATTATATCGGTGGTGATTTCTTTTTTAGATACCTTTTGAGTTTTCTAGGTAATCTCTTGAATTTCTTATTTTCTTTTTCAATTTTCAGTTTCTCCTTTTTCTTTTCTGGTAGCAAATAAATAAATCATTTTGGCTTTGGGCTTACTTGCATAATATTCAACAGGCATCTTGGAGAGGGGCATACAAATTGATGGACTTGGTTTAAAAAGCTTCACCACCTATGAAAGCAATGTGCTTTTTGCCCTTCGATTTATGATTGACTGTAACATTGTTGGCGGTAACTGGATTGAAGTCCCTTCTGGGAGGTACATAAGAAGTGTGCGATGTATGACATACTGTCAGCTAGAAGTTCACTGCCTGTATCCTCATCAGAAACTGATTTATATTTTTAGCATAAGGGTTTTCTATATAAAGTTGCTTTATTGTCAAATAACCTTTTGCTTCCTTAATATTTAATCATAGGTATTCTGAATTGATCAGCCATGCTCCAGAAGGGGATTTCTCCAAAATGGCTCCATTTAGGATTTTAAGTGTGGATATTGAGTGTGCAGGTCGCAAGGGACTCTTCCCGGAGCCTACTCATGATCCAGTTATTCAGGTTTGGTTTCATCTGTTAGTAGTTATTGCGTCATTTTTGAATCCTGACTTTTCTGTACATTCCATTTATTTTCTTTGATGGCTTTGAATCTTTTGATAAAAAGGTGGAAATGTGAGAATCACTAATTAATAACTTAAGAAACTGTTCTTGAATGCTTAAATTGGAAACAGATAAACCAAAGCCAAGGTTTTATAACTTCAATTTTCAATTCTTCCATATCTTAGAAACAAATTTTATTTTTACAAGCCTGATTCCAAGTAGTTTTCTTATTCTATGGTACTTAAATTTGCTTGGTATTATTTTTTAAGGTGGCAAATCTAGTCACGCTGCAAGGAGAAGATCATCCTTTTGTACGTAATGTGATGACTCTTAAGTCATGTTCTCCAATAGTTGGGGTTGATGTAATGTCGTTTGATACAGAAAGAGAAGTATTATTAGCTTGGAGGGTAAGTGTTACCTTTTCTGTATGTGAGTAGTTGGGCAAGATTTTGTTGTTTTTTTGACTTTCTGCTGCAATGGAAATGCCTATTTTAAAGTCTAAATGAAGGCAACTGCTGATTAATGAGCAGCTACAAGATCTACAGTTTTCTGCAATATTTATGGACAAAAAGAAACTCGTATATATATGCACTGTTGTCGTTCTTAGTCTGGTTTGTCTTTTGGTCCATTTGATTTGCGAAATAAATTGGCAGGATTTTGTTCGTGAAGTTGATCCTGACATTATAATTGGATATAACATCTGCAAGTTTGATCTGCCTTACCTCATTGAGGTCTGTCCCTCTCTCTCTCTCTCTTTCCAATCACCACCCCACCCTCCTTCCCCACTTAGTTTGATCTAGCAAACTACCACACTCAGAATTAACATTGAAGTTCAATTGATTAAACGTGGTATTATGTGTCTTCATTGATGTCCTCAGCATGCAAGAACTTACCTAGGTTGCTAATAATTAATTGTATAGAGGGCAGACGCCTTGAAGATTGCTGAATTTCCTATTCTGGGCCGCATCAGAAATAGTAGAGTTCGTATGAAGGACACTACCTTCTCCTCAAGGTTAGATATAATCAACTTGGAGGAATTCGTGCTTGTGCTCACCCTTTGATCTGTACTAAACACTGGATAGATATCTAAACTACTTTCTTTTTTTCAAAATTTCGGGAAAACATCTGAATGCTTGTTGTTGGAATGCTTGCCAGAATATGTTAGTATATGAGTAAATGTTTCCTTTGTTTTTCCTTCCTAACAGTTTTATTGCTTGAATCTGGGTTGTGAAATAATGTGGATTCCAAATTTGTTCAATGAATAGATTCTCTGTGTGTGTCTGTGCTTGTGTATGTGTGTATTCTATTTTAATCCCTTACCTCTTAATGAAAAATTAAACAATGCATGCTGATAAACTCTATTCAATCTCTAAAAACAATGCACACTGATGAACTCTATTCAACCTCTAATTAGTCCTCGGCCAGGTCAACTGGATTAGTTGACATTCAGTGGATTAGGGAGGCCTAATTAATTATATGCCTGGGTTGCTTAACTAGTTTGTTGACTGGTCACCTTAGTCACATGGGTACGGCTAGGAGGGCCCCGTACCCTACCGGTACGGGTACGGGGTTGGGTACGGCGGGAAAATAAAAAAAATCAAAAAAATTCAAAAAAATCTAAAAAAAATCAGAAAAAATCAGGAAAAATCAGAAAAAATCAGAAAAAACTAGTAAAAATCAGAAACATTCAAGAAAAATGTATTTAAAGGAACACCCTTAGCATTTTGTTATTGTTTAAAATTTTTTGATATATATATATATGTATGTATGTCCGTGTGTACGGCCGTACCCCCGTACCCACGTTTTTTGAAAATGGCCGTACCCGTACCAATACCGGTACCCGTACCTGTACCTATGTGACATAGCTGGTCACACACCATGTCACAGGTTTGGGGTTCAGATGCCGTGATTTTCAAAAAACCTTGGGTGTGGGTGCTGTGATTTTTAAATATATCTTCCATGCATTCAATGTTCTCATAATCATCAAAAAAAGGAATAACTGGATCTAAATCCACATTAAGAATGTGGAAGTCATTCCCTCCTACAAAGCGAAATTCTTTTGGATCTACATCCCAAAATCTGGATGACCCACAATCGCATGTAATTGCAACATAAAAATTGGAAAATTGAATAATAACTATAAGAGCATAATCCAATTTACTGCAAAAAATCAAACATCATGCTTGCCACTTTTGATGTTGTGAATTTGAGGATATGTTCTCCAATTTCTTTTACAACATGAAAGTACAGCAGGATGAGATGGTAATCTCATTGTAAGTCTTTTAGAGAATGAGTATTTTTGACTCATAAGGCACCCATCAATCAACAAATTTGTTGTTTATTTTCTCTTGCTAGCAGTGCATCTAAAGATTCAAATCTTGTAGTAAAAAATGTTGCATATTTGGAGCATAGCCACAAATATCGTTTTTTGGCTTTTAAATGATGAAATTTTGTATGGGTATAATAAGGCAACCTTGTTTTCTTGGGAAAAGAATGGGAACAACAGCAATTTTTTTAAAAATTTAAAAAATCTTAGAAAATAGGAAAATAAATAAATGATAAACTAATAAGATAACATAAAAAAAGGTAACTACATAAGCAACAAATAAAAATTGGGAAAACAGAAACAAGCGGTCTGACATAGCAGAATATGGTGTGCAACTGCAAACTTAAAAAATTCTAAACTTAATCCTTTGAAGTTAAAACTTAAAAGACTAAAACAAAAATTAAATCAATTAGTTCATATAGTAATGACACAAACTACAACCTATGTCACATAAGTAGGGGTACGGGTACTGACCATTTTCAAAAAACTTGGGTGCGGGGGTACGGCTGTATATATATATAAACAATAAGAAATACTTAGAAAATATGTATCAAAATAAAGAATATACATCAACATAAACAAATAAATAACATAGAAAATATATATCAACGGATCTTGCAACAGTGTGTTTAAGAACATATGAAAAACTTTAAACATATGGACAACCGAGCAGCCTCCTGGTCAAATATGAACATCAATCGAATTTTCACATCCAAAGAATAGAATAAAAAGTAAGGTGGAAAAATTTAAATCAAAAGTAAAATTAAGCAGTTTGGATCTATAGCTACCCAAGTGTCAAAGTACCCATTTTGGGTATGGGTACGACGACACGGTTACGTGGACCTTACTGAAGTACCCATGTGACTTAGACTACAACCAATGTTCACATAAAACATACTTATTACAATGTAAATAGTAAGGAGAATAAGAACAAATAACCCGTAAAACATTTATCCTTCACAAAATAAAGAGAAAAGTTCCAGTACAACATATATATATATATATATATATATATATATATATATATATATATATATATATTGGAAAGACAGGACCAATATAAATTTCTATTGAATATATTTGTTGAAATACGTTGTAATATGAACCGGGTCTATTTTTGGACCCGGTCCTTCTGGGGCGCGGGTACCGAGGGTGGTTCGGTACCCTAGGCGCCATCTCCTCTCTCCCCTATATATTCTCACTTACGTGTTATTGTTGAAGTTAAGTGAATAAGAATTTTCTCTCTCCTAGGGTTGCGGTGTGCCCCTAGGTTAGAGCTTCCCCGTGGTTTTTTTCTCGTTCTGAGGTTTTTCCACGTACATCGTGTGTTTGTTCCTTGCTCTATTCTTGTGGTTTGTGTTTCTACATGGTATCAGAGCCGCCGTATGCGATCTATTGGTGTTTTTCATCGTGATCTCACCGTCCTTGTTTTTCGCACCGCTGCCTCGGGATCCGCGCCATCGCCTTGGATCCGTGCCGTCGCCTAGGGATCTGCACCGTCGTCTTCTCAGTTTCCTCCGCTGCCCTTTCTGTGTTTTTTCGCGATGGCCGACGCCGTACTTCCTGCCGTTGCTGATGTCCAGGGCACGGGCAGCAATCTCAAGGGTGAGAACGTCCCCGTACATGTTACTTCTATCCGGCTGAACAAGGACAACTACCTCTCGTGGTCTGCTGCCCTAGAAATCGGGATTACTAGTAAAGGCCGCCTACAATATATTACTGGAGAAAAGCCTGCGCCCGCAAAGAATGATCTCCAATGGGCCACTTGGACATTGGAAGATAGTCAGGTCAAAGTTTGGCTTATTAGTTCTGTTTCTGTTGATATTCAACCCTTGATTCTTCATAAATCTACTGCATATGAGATGTGGACTATTCTTGCTCGCATGTATGGCCGTAAGAAACGTGTTTTGCATACTTATCAAATCAAACGCAGTATTTATGCTCTCAGACAGGGGGAGTCGTCAGTTGCTTCCTTCTATGCTGTCCTCAAAACCAAATGGGAAGAACTTGACTATCATACGAATGATGATTGGAAGGATGCTTCAGATCAGGCACTATATTGGGAAAAAGAATGGACAGATCAGACTTTTATCTTTCTTGGTGGTTTGCGTGACGAGTTTGAGTCAGTCCGCAGTCAACTTCTTAATTGTGATGAGATCCCCGGGATCGAAGAGGTGTATGCTCGCGTTGTGGCTGAGGAACACCGCCGCCAGATTATGCATATTGACACGAGTCACGGGAGCTCTCCTACTGCCTTTGTGAGCCGTACGGCAGGTACAGGTCAACGTTCTTCTAGGAGATGCAGCCATTGCAATAAAGTGGGACACTCTGTGGATTTTTGTTGGGACCTTCACCCTTTGAAGCGTCTTGTGCGTGGTCGTCCTCCCTCCACCCGGCGGGCTCCTTCTGTGCCTGATCCCAGTCAGAATACTTCTATCAATGTTGCAACATCCAAACTTTCTGCGGATCAACTTGCAAGCATATATTAGCCGGTTGTCTACTCAAGATGCAGCCTCTACTTCTGAGGGAGCACACCTAGCCCAGGCCCAGGGCCTTGTCGCTACTAGCGATCCAGGTAAATCTACTCTTGGTGATTGGATTGTTGACAGTGGGGCTACCCATCATATGACAGGGGATCCCAGAATGTTTAATGAATACAAGTTGTCCTCTGAAAAGCAGCGTGTATCTATGGCGGATGGGTCCTCGATCTCTGTGGCTGGAAAAGGGAGTCTATCTTTACTGAACAAATATTGCCTCCATAATGCCCTGCATGTTCCCAATATTCCTGTCAACTTATTATCTGTCAGCAGTATTACTAGAGAGCTGAATTGTAATCTGATTTTTACTACTGATTGCTGTTTCCTGCAGGACTTGGGGACGGGGCAAAAGATTGGGATTGGTTCGGCTATTGATGGACTCTACAAGATGCCCATTCAGGTTGCTTCTGCCTTGATTTCAGCCACTAGTGGTCAGCTTTCTGACATGGAGGACCGATCCACCATTATGCGTTGGCACGAACGGCTTGGCCATGTTCCTTTCCAGTTGATTAAACAGTTGTTTTCTAGGATGTTTCATTCTGTTTCTTTGGACACCTTCGTCTGTGAAGTGTGTCAATTGTCAAAACATGTTAGGGCTTCGTACCATATTTCCTTGAATAAATCCACTCGCCCATTTGCTTTGGTTCACTCTGATGTGTGGGGTCCCTCGGGAGTACCTACCTGTCGTGGCTTCCAATATTTCATGATTCTTATTGATGATTACTCACGGTGTACGTTCGTATATTTGTTGAAAGAACGTAGTGAAGTCCCTAGCATTGTCAAAAGTTTTGTTGCATTTGTTGAAACCCAGTTCCATACCACTGTTCAGGCTTTTCGTACTGACAATGCTCGTGAGTATGTCTCCCATTCCCTTGATGACTTCTTGCGAAGTAAGGGTATTATCCATGAAACATCCTATAGCTATACCCTTCCTCAGAATGGCGTGGCTGAGAGGAAGAACCGTCATTTGCTAAATGTTACCAGGGCGATTATGTTTCAGCGTCATGTTCCCAAACGGTACTGGGGAGATGCACTTCTGACCAGTGTGCATCTCATTAACCGTCTGCACACTCGTGTGTTGGGTGGTAAATCCCCATATTCTATTTTGTGGCCAAATCAGAATCCTTGGCCGTTGACACCTAGAGTTTTCGGGTTTTTGTTTCGTGCATGAACACAGTCCCACTCTTAAAAAACTTGATCCTCCGTCCATCAAAGCAGTTTTTTTGGGTTACTCCACCACCCAGAAGGGCTACAAGTGTGTTGTTCCTGGCACCTCCCGAGTCTATGTTTCCAGGGATGTGACCTTTCATGAAAATGATGCTTATTTTCCTGCGAGTACTCTTCAGGGAGAGTATCTTGGTGAGAAAGTGGAAGAGTATTCGTCTCATCAGCTTATTCAGTTTACAGATTTCTTGGACTACACTGCTAGCTCTTCGAGTGTGGTTGATACCTGTCAGTGAGGGAAGAAACAGTCAGATGGAGGGCAGTTCTGTGAGCTCTGTGGTTGAACAGTCTCGCGATCATTTGTTTGGACAAGTTTACAGCAAAAAGGAGAAGAATGTGATGGAAGTTGTTGATGTAACCAATCCCAATCTTGCGAGGACCCCGGATGATCCAAGTCCAATGAATGAAGATCTTCCTATAGCCCTGCGCAAAGGGACCAGGTCATGTACTTCCCATCCTATACAAAGATTTGTTTCATATGCTAAACTGAGTAGAAACTATAAATGCTTTATTACTTCTCTCTCTATGGCTGTTATTCCCAGGACTGTTGAGGATGCCAGGGAGGTCCCTAAATGGCGACAGGCCATGACAGAGGAGATGAACGCTCTGGCGAAGAACAACACGTGGGAGATTGTTGATATTCCCAAGGGAACTCACTTAGTAGGCTCTAAGTGGGTATTTACTGTGAAGTACAAACCTGATGGGACGGTTGAACGCTATAAAGCTCGCCTTGTTGCAAAGGGATTCAGCCAGAAGTATGAGATTGACTACCTCGAGACGTTTGCCCCCGTTGCAAAGTTGAAAACAGTGAGAGTCATCTTAGCTCTGGCAGTGCAGAAGAAGTGGAACATGGATCAACTGGATGTAAAGAATGCCTTTTTGAATGGTCACCTAGAAGAAGTTGTCTACATGAGCATGCCGCCTGGATACGTGCAAGATGGGAAGTGTTGCTACCTCAAGAAGGCATTATATGGCCTCAAGCAGTCACCTAGAGCGTGGTTTGAGAGACTGAGGGTTGTAATGAAGACTAATGGGTATAAGCAAGGGAATGGTGACCACACCCTCTTCATCAAGCAGAGAAATGGTCTGGTGAGTCTTCTACTTGTACATGTGGATGATATGATTGTCACAGGGAATGACGAAGACGAAAAAAGGAAGATGAAGGAGACGTTGGCTGCTGAATTTGATCTTAAAGATTTGGGAAAGTTAAGTATTTCTTGGGGATCGAGATTGCACGGTCTGAGACTGTACTTGTAATGAGTCAAAGGAAGTACACCTTGGACCTTCTTAAGGAGACAGAAAAATTGGGATGCAGACATTTTCTCACTCCCATGGAGTCTGGCACAAGGATAAGCATCAAGGCTGGTACGACTTTGGAGGATGAAGGAAAAGGGAGATATCAGCGATTGGTTGGTAAACTCATTTATCTCACTCTCACTCGTCCAGATATTACTTATGTTGTGGGTGTGTTGAGCCAGTTTATGCATGCTCCTACTGATTGTCATTGGAAATGCGCCGAAAGAGTGTTGGGTTACTTGAAGAATGATCCAGGGAAGGGGCTTCTTTATACTCGCCAAGATCAACTCAGCATTGAAGGGTACTCTGACGCCGACTGGGCTGGATGCACAGACACTAGAAGATCCACCACAGGATACTGCATCTTCCTTGGAGGTAATCTTGTGGTTTGGAGAAGTAAAAGGCAAGAGGTTTGTTCCAGGTCTAGTGCTGAAGCAGAATAAAGGGCAGTTGCAATGGGGGTCACTGAAATGTTATGGCTTAAGATTCTTTTGGCAGATATTGGTGTTAAGATGGATGAGAGGATGAAGATGTATTGTGACAACAAGTCAGCCATCAATTTGGCAAACAATCCGGTTATGCACGACAGAACTAAACATGTGGAGATCGATCGTCACTTCATAAGGGAACACATAGATTCAAAGGAGTTGATTCTACCCTATATGAAGTCTGAAGATCAAGTTGCCGATGTGTTGACTAAATCCTTGTGTACATCTCAGTTTGAGAAAAATGTTGGCAAGCTTGGCATGTTTGACATGTATGCCAAGCTTGAGGGGGAGTGTTGAAATACGTTGTAATATGAACCGGGTCTATTTCTAGACCCGGTCCTTTTGGGGTGCGGGTACCGAGGGTGGCTCGGTACCCTAGGCGCCATCTCCTCTCTCCCCTATATATTCTCACTTACGTGTTATTGTTGAAGTTAAGTGAATAAGAATTTTCTCTCTCCTAGGGTTGCGGTGTGCCCCTACGTTAGAGCTTCCCCGTGGTTTTTTTCTCGTTCTGAGGTTTTTCCACGTACATCGTGTGTTTGTTCCTTGCTCTATTCTTGTGGTTTGTGTTTCTACAATATTTAACACATCCAGTATATCAATGTAAACAAAACAAATTAAAGGATAAATAAGAAACACAGTACAGAACACATAGAAAACATATTCAGTATTTCTATCTAACCAAATGTAGTGAATGAACAAATCGAATAACGGAAAGAGAAATTAACACGAGCCTGTGACAACAGTGCGGAGGGGTGTGGGGAGGAAAAGAGGACAATCTTGTTTGGAAAAAGTAAAAAACAGAAAGAAGTTCTAACCCCGTCTCATTGGATTGCAAAATCCGGTCGCAGTAGGAAAACTCCCCAGTAGAATCTGACGTCCTTTCATACAGTTTAGACCATACCCACAAATATCATTCTATGGTTTTTAATGATGATTTTTTTTTAATAATTTTCGGCAACACTTTTTGGGAAAAACTCAAGAAAATCTTGGCAATTTAAAAAAATGAAAAAAGATCCTAAAAATTAGGTAAAGTTGAAACAAAAGAGAAATTAATAAGAGGATATAAGAAATACATATGTAAAATGATTAAAATAATGTTTAATGGTGATAAATAATTTAATCTATGTTTAAAGTTTAAACCTTGATGGTATTAATATTTAAAAAAAGAAAAGCGAAAAAACAGAAAAATGTCAAAAAGCAGAAAAATGCATTAAATATGTACTTTCACCCGTTTTTTTTTTTAAATATACGTTTTTTTGCATTCCTTTTTTCATTTTTGTCTTCTTTAACGTTGATATCATATATATATATATATATATATTTAAAAGAAGTGCTATATAAGTGGCTATGATTTAACTTTTAACCACATCAACTGTTATCACATGCAAGGTACTGAATAGAATTTGTGGACAACTTTGAGTGTCTGTCCATCCATAAAAAATAATTGATACACCAGTTAACTTTTTTAAATTAAGATTTCTTTTTAACAATTGATGTTTGTAGTCTTTCTAAACTTGGAGGCAGATATCTAGATAATTTGCAGTTTTCAGGTGAGGTTATTAAATCTTTCCAATAAAGATTTCTTGTTATATTAGGAGGAATGCAGCTGGAGAAAAAAAAATTTTCTATTTTTTTTTCTAAAGTCTCACAACGTAGTAAATATATGTTTCTTTTCTTTACTTGTTTATTATATTTAAATAAAGTTTTCTTTATGTTCTTAAATTTATTTATTTTTGCATGTTTACTGTATTTTTAGTGACTTTTGCTGCTGGCATGGCCAACGCTTATATATGAATGTGTTTAATGTGCACTATACAAACTTTAAGAACTATGTCTACTTTGTGCATCTATGGAACTCGTTGAGTTTTGGTTCATAAAACAGTTGTTTTACATCTGGACTTTCTCATGGAGCTTATCTCCACTTTCCTGTGAATTTGATGGATGAAGTGTACTTTGTGTTTCTTTTCAAGGATATAAAAAAAATCCAAATAGTGCTATTGCATTTGTTCTTACTGTGTCCGGTGCGTTATATGTGCAGACAATATGGTACTCGTGAAAGTAAAGAAGTGGCTATTGAAGGGAGAGTGCAATTTGATTTGCTTCAGGTTGGATGAATTTTGAAAATTCTGTGTGTTTAACATGCTGTATAACATTGAATTTTTGCTAGTTTTACCAATTAAACATATCTTGCAGGCTATGCAAAGAGATTACAAATTGAGTTCATATTCACTGAATTCTGTGTCAGCACATTTCCTTTCAGAGCAGGTGAACAAAGATGTGTCTAATATTCTTTGTGCATGTGCACTTGTTTCTTAGAACATCTGGATATTCCTGCACAATCTCTGTGTATCTGTTTTTATTCTTTACTGAAATGTTAAACTTGGTCTAGAAAATATAAATTATGCAGTTGCTTGTGGCTGTAAAAATATATAAAGTTTCTGATTTGTCACACTCAAAATCTAACAACATGCACTCAGTATGGCTGAAACAAGAAAAATTGCACTAAGGCACAAAAAATATATTTCACAACAGATAGCTTGAAAGAAGTAGGCAGTACCGCTTAAGGAGAAGGAAATCTAGCTGTTGGAGGCTTTCCAATGGCCAGATTGAGGGCTGGTAGACCTATGAGATCTAAGTATGGTTTGAGAGTCAGTATCTGAGATTCTTAAGTGATTAGTTCTCTAGTCAGCTCAAGGTCATCTATAAAAGTATCATTATATAAGAATTCTCATCCGAAGTCGGCAGGTCATAGAGAAAGACGTACTCTTGCTCCTGTTTCAATTAATCATTTTTGGGATCATTTATCATTTTCTAGAAAGGTCACATTTTATGATAATAGGGCTTATCCTTTCAAGATAGTAGCATCTATACCCTTTTTAACTTTCTAAATGTTCAAGAAAAACTTGTTTAATACTTTTTTAGGACAATTTGTCACTTTTGTCACTAAAAAGATATCATTTATGCCCAAAATCTTTTATTCTCTTGTAATTTGGTTAAATGTTTTTAAGTTTTTGGAAAGGACAGAGATTTTCTAAGGTTTTTAGAAGGTATTTTATTTGCCAAATAAGTGGAAGGAAGGGCAAGAGAGTTTTTGCTGAAAAATCTTTTGGACACCCTTTAAATAAGAAGCATCCTAGTTGTTTCAAATTTTCAATTATATGTCCATGTTTTCGTTTGGCTATTCCATTTTTATTCAGTTGACTTGTTACCACATGGTAAAAGCTCTTGAGATAAGCAAAACATTGGATTTGTTTTTAAGAAAGTAAATCCAAATTCCAAACATGTCTAATAAATCATTAATGAAGAAGACATAATAAGATAAAACATTTTTGGAGATAACGGGAGTGGGTCGCATACATCTGAATGCACTGACTCAAGGTGAGACTTTGCTATAAGAGTTCTGTTTCTCAATGCTAGGGATTTCATCTTTCCCATGATACAATCATCACATGAAAAATCTCCTCTATAAATTCTTCCAAAAAGGAACACTTACTACTTTTCCAGTACTTGAATGTCCTATCCTTGATGCCAAATATGTATGTGTATATTCTCTTGGACCGTATTAAATGAAGATTTAGAGAGGTCCAAAATATTCACATAATAAAGGTCTTCTCTTCTGAAGCCTTCTCTGATCTTCTTCCCAGATTGGTGATCTGGATATGACATTTATTTGGCGTGAAAACAACATTTCATCCATGATTGATCATTTCCGAATAACACCTGCAGAGGGTTATGCCCTAAAATTTATTACCAAAAATGGGGTATTTACAAAAAAAAAAAAATCAAATTCCCGCAGAGGGGATGTAGACATTGCGCAGCTGCTGATATTGGGTCCCAAGTGTTTGGCTGATGAAGCCACTTGGTAATCCATTTCTTCAGTAGACAAGAAGAATAGCACACAGGTCTCACTTGCAGGCAATGCTTCGTCCATGTGAATCCTGGGCAGATGGGTCAAAAGTTTAGTTAATTGTGACTATTTAATCCACCTTTTCCATTTGCAATGGTTACCATGAATGACAAAGCTCCCTTTGAATTCACTTAGACTCTGAAGGCGTCCGTTCAGAGCTCATGTTTCCACTGTGTTTGGACTTGAGAACTTCCAACTTCCAAGTAACCTAACGTTATTGGGTAAAAAATTAGCTGGTCTAGTTAATTCTGACTATTTAATCCATGATTGATCATTTGACAAGTAGATAATAGGTTGAGATTTTATTTTGGGATGTACCTAACATTTGAAATTTTAAAAAGTTTTGAATTTTCAAATACATTTTCAACATTTCTAATACTTGTAGTTGATAAGGATATTTCATTCACTGTGAGAACAAAAGAGGGACTTGATTTAGTTTTGCATTCGCATGGAAGGCCTCATTAGGGGTCATATGGAAAATGGTCCTGATCGTAAGAGTCAATTGAACATACCGGGAGCAGTTGAGGCAACAATGGTGCCCAAGGTGGAGGTGCTTCCTTTAAGTAGAAGTTCAAGAGCATTGACCAGTTGAGGTTGTAGAGCTTCCACAAATTGGGAGAAGGACTTGGATCATATAGAACTGTTCCTGTTTCTTGACCACCATTGCTCCTTCTCAAATCTCTTCAATTTGGGACAGTTGATTTTATATGTCGAACTTAATAGCAATTGTAACAAATAAATTTTTATTTGATTTTCTGCCTTCTGGTTTGCTTTTCAAAGTGTTTGTGGCTTAGTTGTTCAGCGAGAATAGGTGCGCCTAGGCAAAAAAGACTAACTTTTTTTTTTTATTTTGTTTTTTTAGTTATGTTAACCATCAGGAGTGGAGTCAGGATTTTTTTAGGGGCGGGCCAAACGATCCGTAGGTCGGGCCAAGAGGAGCGACGGGTCGGGCCAAACTAAAAAAATTTGATTTTTTAAATATACATTTTTTTTTCCTGCACTCACTCGGGCCATGGCCAAGGTGGCCCCTCCTCCTCCTCCTCTGTTAACCATTACATAATAAAATTATGTACTTACTGACTGAACTGTAAGATTCTATTCCAAGTAAAACTTGAAATTCTGTTTTTAATTGAATGATTATACTTCGTAAGTAAAGCCAAAAAATAAAACATAAAAGACTGTTCTGTTCTTGTTTACATGACAGATTAACAGTACATTTCCAGCTTGTTTACATACTGGAAAACTGTGCTGTTCTGTTCCAACTGATGCCTTAATTCGATACACAAAAGAAAACACATCATTCTTATTTACATACAGGAGAATGCTTGCATTTCTTATAGACTATTTCAGTTATAGACCTTATAGACTATTTCATTTGAATCATTTCAAACAAAAATCATATCAAATCAATACATATCATATACATTACAAGTTTACAGCAGATTGTACATATAACATATAAAATACATATAATACAAAACACCCTCACAAATGAGAAAATAAATCTGTATTCAGGTTGCAAAAATGAGGTCTTCACGTATTTCTCTTTTACCAGACATGCATTAAACAAGAGAAACTGGTGGTCTTTTTACCATAAACCTAGGTTTTAACATGGGTAAGAAGGCTGGGATAGGTTGCACAAAATATGTTTTAAAGAACATAAGATATATACAGAAATTCATTGGTTTTATAGAATATGTACTTAACATATGGCTGGAACTTCCACTTGATGAGTTGATATAGAATATGTAATTAACGTACAACAAACTGTAGAACAGATAATATACCTTTATATAATATAAGTATATACGGTATAACAGTGTATAATAAAATTACAAGACCTAATTTGAAGGGAAGGTGACTTTTCACCTTTCCCTGGACTAGGTGTGCTAGCAGTCCTATGTCACATGGGTACGGGTACGGGTACAAACCATTTTCAAAAAACGTGGGTACGGCCGTACACACGGACACACACACACACACACATATATATATATATATATATATATATATATATATATATATATATATATATATATATATATATATATATATATAAAAAAATTTTAAACAATAACAAAATGCTAAGGGTGTTCCTTTAAATACATTTTTCTTGAATTTTTCTGATTTTTACTAGTTTTTTCTGATTTTTTGGATTTTTTTAGATTTTTTCTGAATTTTTTTGATTTTTTATAATTTTCGCCGTACCCAACCCCGTATCCGTACCCGTACCGTTAGGGTACGGGGCCCTCCTAGCCGTACCCATGTTACTAAGGCTAGCACCTAGTCCAGCCTAGGCGCCACGGGTGTGGACTCACGCCTAGACGTGGACTAGTCCACGCCTTAACAACTAAGGTTTGTGGTGTGTGCAAAGTGCAAACACAAGAGCAGATATTTTTTAGCAGTGGCTTTGTCTGTTTCTTGATAGGAATGCCATTTTCCTTCTCTTTGTTCCTTTCATTTCTTTTGATTGCTTCATATCTTTTGTTATCATGGTTTACAAGATTTCCAAATTTTTTGATTATTATAGCTATAAGTACATGTGCTTAAGTGCTTTGCTTTTTATTTTCCTTTTTAGTCTTTCTTACGTATTGACTAGGCTTACCGGAAAACTGGTTTTTGGCCATTGAGCTTAAGTACTCTCAACCTTGTGTTATGCGTATCATATGATACGGATACATAATGTATAGGTCGGCAAAATCTGTACGATACACCTACGATACACATTTTTGTGTAGGTATATAAACTGGTACCTTACGATATGGTGTAAGTTTTCAAAAAAGGGGCTTGACTCCCCATTTGATCATTTTTTTTTTCAAAACCACCTCTTTCCCTCCGTTGCTAACATTTCTAAGAGCTCTAGGAGGGAGTTTTTTTTTTTGCTGGTTTTAGAGAGAAATTGCCAAATTAATCATCGATTTGAAGGAAAATCACTGGTTTAAAGGATATTTGCTAGTGGAAAGCCCATTCGTGTTTGGAAAAGAGGGCTTTGGTGTTTTTTGTTTTTTCTCCATATACAATTTCTCAACTTCAAAATTTACATATATTTTTATTTTTTTTTTAAAGTTTACCATTTTTTTATGAACATATTATTTTATTTTCTTAATGTGTTATTAACATATCTGGCTTATGAATGATGTAACATGGTCATTACGTGTAATGAATTTTTTATATAGAACACTTTTTTCATGATTGTTCTTGTTTTTTTCTGATTTTTTCTTAGTTTTTCATGAATTAAAAAAATAATTTTATGATACATTTACCGTACATTATAGACTTATAGTACGTTATGATACGGTGTATAGGTCAGCCCAATTGATAGGCATTACACCACACCTTTTACAACATTGTTCTCAACCATATACCACTTGAATGCACACACATAGATGGGCATTCATTCAATGACTTCTTTTTCTTTTGTTTACATTTTGTTATAAGATATACATGATGTAGTTATTTAATTACATATGTTCTAGTATGTGAACACATCTGAACTTCAAATTTTCCATGTTGTCATCTTATGGTTGAGAATATCTATGCATATGATTTTACTTTTCACTGGAAACAGAAAGAGGATGTTCACCACTCAATAATTTCTGATCTTCAAAATGGGAATGCAGAGACAAGGAGACGGCTTGCAGTGTACTGTCTGAAGGCATGTATTTTTCCTCTTACCTTGAATTGCTACCTAGAATTGTTGCTGCCATTCACTTTGTATCTTTGATTCATCAATAGCTTCTTTGTAGTCCTGAACATCTTCAAGTTTGTCCGGCAAATTATTATAGAAATGTGAAGTTCATTTTTCTATTAAACACTGCCTTCCAGTATAATTTAGAAAGTTCTCTTGGTCCCACTAGGAAAATAAAGCACATTTCATCAGCTTCTTGGCCAGTAATTGTGTTTCTGACCTTTGACATCTATCAGATCTCTTAACCTGTGATAGAAACAACATACATTGAAAACCCACAAGAAGCAAAAGAAAGCATGTAGTTTGTTACTGATTGACTTTTGTAAATAATAAATGGTGCAATTAAATTGTTGAAAATATAAAAAAAATTTTCAGTTCTCATGATTAGAGTAGTATTTGGAGTGGGACAAAAATCTGATCCACGAAAGATGAAGAACCATGTCTGCTTGTGGACTCATGCTGTATGTGTGTGGACGTCTGCATGTATAATTGTATATACATCATAACTGCACATCCATTATAGTGCATATACATGTATGCATGTGTATCATAGTCACAAATAACGTTTTGGAGTTTTAAATGGCAAGGTTTTTTTTTCTTTGGTATGATACGGCGAACTTGAAAAAAACGGGAAAAGTACGGTATATTTTTAAAAATTTAAAAAAATCTTAAAAATCAGGAAAAAATAAAATAAATAAAAAACTAATAAGATAATACGTGTATGATTTTTCATATATGTGTATTATACGATTCTAATTATAAATAACACATCAACACAATAACCATCAATTATTAACAGCATTGCACACCCAGTGTGCACCTGATTTCTGGTGTAGCAGAAAATTTACAGCGTGGTCAGCACCCATGTGACAAACCTACTAATCACGATGAAGTTCAAAATATGCAGTAAAATTAATGGACATGCTTCAACACTATGTGTGGAGTCCATTTAGAGTCCTTTAACCCACATGAACATGTAACCCATCAGCATAAGAACGTGGGAGATTAAAAACTAGAAAAGAATAATGTACATAACAAGGAGTGAGAGAGACTGAGAGACGCACTGGTTGTGTGGAAACTGGAAACCCAGCAAAGCAATGGCAGAAACCGAGAGATGAGGAAAAGAATTGACATAAATTGAGAGAGATGGGAGGAGAACAAACAGAAAGAGAGATGGGGAAGAGGAGATTTAAACTTTGGGTAAGACCGGAGAAAGAAAATCAAGAATGAAATCTGTTGTCTACCTCAATGGAGTCATGGACTGAGTGAGCAGAAGTTGTTTTCTCCAACTCCCACGGCATAACTTGTCTTCTCCAAAAACCCTAGAACGCACCAGCTCCTTCCTCCCCAAAGAAATCGATTCAGGTATGATCGATGAAGTCAACCTTTTTTTTTAACGTTTGTTTACTTTAAAGCTTAGTTGTCAAGGTGGCTAGGCGCTGCCTAGGTGTGCCTAGCCTAAAAAGGTGTCCAAAAGTTGTTGCAATTTTGCTTAGTTATTTTTAATTCTAAAATGTTAGCTTTATGTTTTATGTGTTAAGTTACCATGTTAGCAAGTTAGGATTAGTCAAAATCAACTTGTAAAACAGCAGAGGAAAAGCTTAGTGAAGAATAAACCAGATGATAGACTTCTTATTGTAGAACTGAAACTGAGCTCTAAACAATATACATGAAACAGAAAATAATCAAAATAATACCTACTTTGAAATCAGTGCTCTCTAAACTGTACCTATGGTAGATGGCAAGTGAATATGAACAAATTTGTAAGACTGTGAAAGACGCCTACACGACTTTGACTTAAGTTGTCTAATGCATACATTATCAGAACTCAAATCACACCTACAATCCTAACTCAATCAATTCAGGTAAATGATATACATCGCAAGCAATCTAATTTCTGCACAAATTGTAATTTTCTGAGATACTTGTAGCAAAAATTCTTTGTTTTCAACATAAATTTTGCAATCACTGGGTCAATCAGACTCCTTGCAGTAAAATTAAGCTAAACTCAAGGGATAACAGGTCTTGGGAAGCAAAACAAATCAAGTATCAGAGGCTAAAGTCACCCAAACACCCAAATGGACTAGGCGCCAGCATGCCTAGTCCAGCCTAGGTGCCAAACCCAACCCCCATGCCTAAGTGATGGACTTTGGCATGGGATGTAGACTGACGACTAGTCTATGCCTAGGCGTTGCCTGACAACTAAGTTTTAAAGCCATTATGATTTTCAAATATTAGAAGTTATGCCACCGAACCCCAAAAAAAATGTACGCATCAAAAAATACACAAGAAAAATGCATTTTTTGTGGACAAACACATCCAGTTTCGTCATGCGTATGTGGTATGTACACATCTCTTAAAAGTTAAAAGTAACCTAATTGGTGTCCATGCACATGAACATGGAGATTACAGATTACCTACATCATGTTCATGTACAAAGCAATAATTGGAGCTTGTTTTTGTTTTGATAGATATAAAACTATTTACATGGGCTTGCAAATTAAGCTTCTATAGTGAGACACCTCTAGCTTAAAGTTACTTCTGATTCTCTGAACCTAAAGAGAGAGGGTTGGTGTGTACATGTATAAGCACAAAGCATGAGCTATTTTGGGTTTTTTGATGCCACATGTATGTTTTTCTTATTTTCCATTTTTGATCAGCCGTTCACTTAGACTTGAAAAAGGATTCTATTGGAAGAAAAATGTCTTATTTGAGGTTGCCTAAAAATCTAAAAAGAAATGCTGGGGTTATATACGTATAGTTGGACTTGTATGTACAAAGATTAGTGCAAACAAGTATCTGAATGCTCATTTGCAAGAGTTTTGCTGTTGTGCTAATTTTCAAAGATTAATTTGAAGAAATTATTTTGACTTTGCCACAAGCTATATCATACTTGTCCTCTTAACCAGCTTAAATGGAGTAATTTTATTAGCATGAATATATTACTATATGCTTATGGTTTTGTGTGAAACTAAAGAAACTCTTTTGCTTGCAGGATGCTTATCTTCCACAGCGTCTCTTGGACAAGTTGATGTATATATATAATTATGTAGAGATGGCTCGAGTTACTGGGGTGCCAATCTCCTTTCTGCTTTCCAGAGGGCAGAGCATAAAGGTTTAACATACTTTTGACAATTTTATGAATATATTAAGCAGATGTTTTGCGTCTGGTTTTTTTAATGCTGTATAAACTGCAAACCAGGTTCTTTCTCAGCTTTTGAGGAAAGCAAAGCAAAAGAACCTCGTTATTCCCAATGCCAAGGGACAAGGATCTGGGCAGGACACTTATGAAGGCGCAACTGTAAGATTTTGCTGCTTAAAATTTTGATTTATCATCTATTATCTGTTTGAAATCTTATGTTTTTTTTTTTAAAGTATGGCTGTGGCTGAAAGCTTGAACCATTTGTTGAAGGGTATTCCAAGCTATGGTTAGTGCATATGCTTAGTAAAAACTATGATGATGTGAATAAAGGATTTTCTAGAAGTGATTTCATTTTTTTAAGAACCAAGTACGAGAAAAGTTGATTAACTCATAAGATATCTCTGAGAGATCACAGCAGCAAAGTGTGCACAAAGGCACAACCAAATCACCCAAAAGAGTCACTTAGTTCTGATAATGTTACATCTATGAGGTCCATATATATGGCTCGCACTATGTAGCTATGCTTCTTTGAATATTTTCTTCAGCATGTTAGGTCCATATATGAAATTTTTAAAGGGATCTGTTTTTGTCTAATATCTTCTGTTAACCTCATGTAGATATTGTGCAGGTTTTAGAAGCCAAATCAGGATTCTATGAAAATCCAATTGCTACTCTGGACTTTGCTTCACTGTATCCATCTATTATGATGGCATATAATTTATGCTACTGCACGCTGGTAAAGCTTCTGTTTCTCTTGGTTCATGTTTCTGCCATTCCTTCATTACTATATCGAGTGATTTTCAAGTATATGCAGATTTTGCCTGAGGATGTTCGCAAGTTAAATCTGCCACCTGAATGTATTAACAGAACGCCATCTGGTGAAACCTTTGTGAAGTCAAATTTGCAGAAGGTTTGCAACTTGAAGTCAATAAATTTTGTTTTCTTTTTCCTGTGCAAATCAATGCCTCATATACCAATGAAGTTTCCCATCTTCTATCTTAGATGGCTATCGTCATTGATGACATTAAATTCTACACCATTTTCTTTTCCAGGGAATACTTCCAGAGATTCTTGAAGAGCTATTAGCTGCTCGTAAAAGAGCTAAGGCAGATTTAAAGGTGATTTTTTTTTCCTGATTTTCATGTTTTTGAGTTAGATGTTGACAACGTTCAGGAGCTCACATAATTTCAGCTGGTTACAGTTTTTTTATTGTGTCTGCTGATGACTGGATAAATCAATTCGATGGGATTTATGGCCTCAATATAGCGCCGAACTAGCTGGTTTTATGTTTCTTTGCAAAACTTGGTGGAATAAGTCGCAAACTTGATGAATGGATGAGAAGAAATAAAAAATTATTTAAAGAGGTAGGACCATAGGAGAAATACGGACATTTACTTGTTGAAAGCAGCTACTGCTTTCGTATACGCTCTCAAGTCTCAACGATGGGAGCTGTTTCCCCATTCAAAGGGAAATCTTCAGAAAACCACAAACTTGGCTGCAGATATCTTGTTAACGCACAAAGTAAAAAAAATATTAGGTTTGATAGTTGACATCTCTAGAAATACTAGATCATGTGAATATGAAATAGAAAAACACTGTATATGTTCTCAGCTGTCTTTCTTTCATATGTTCATATGGTACTATGTAATGAATTTCACAAGGCAATCTAGTTCTTTGTCCCTTACAGTATCTTACACTATGTTTCAGGAAGCCAAAGATCCATTTGAGAGGGCTGTGTTGGATGGTCGCCAGCTGGCTTTAAAGGTATTGCTTGGAAATTTCCTTTTATCAAATTCCCTAATTTTTTAAAATTTTAAATGTATATAGTGCAAGATAATTTTTAGAAGGGTCTTGATGATCTTGTAATGCTTCATATTGTTTGACACTATGGAACCGGAAATTCCAGGTCAGTGCAAACTCTGTCTATGGATTTACTGGAGCTACTGTTGGGCAGCTGCCTTGTCTAGAAATATCTTCTAGTGTGACCAGCTATGGTAATATGTGAGATCAATTTCATACTGTCTATGTCCTACTTGTGAATGTGCAAGATTTGTCTATTTTCTGTAATTAAATGGACGTGTAAAGCATTCATTGATGTAACTCATTAGCCTCACGGAATAGTGTTCTGAACATCACACAGGTCGTCAGATGATAGAGGAAACCAAGAAGCTAGTTGAGGCACGATTTACTACTAAAGGTGGCTATGAGCATAATGCTGAGGTACCTTTTCTTCTGCTTTCTTGACTGCTACATATGCTGGCTAAAATGTTAATTCTTTTTAGAGTCAGATGTACATGTAAATATCTGAAACTTATTGAGGAACAAACCCTTTAATGTCAGGTTGTATATGGAGACACTGATTCAGTCATGGTACAGTTTGGAGTACCAACTGTAGATGCTGCAATGAAATTAGGTAGAGAGGCAGCTGAGTATATCAGCAACACATTCACGAAGGTATGCATGGCATTAGCTTCCTATTTTTATTGGTGGAGGTGAAAAACAGAAGTATCACTAGGTTCATTTCCCCCCTGTTCCCAAGTGCAGGATATCCCAGGGAGTTGTTTTAAAGTCTTTGACCACCTACAGACATGGTCTATAGGGTTCATAATTACTCAGAAGAAAACTACCCTGAATGCCCAAACCTGTTATATTTTCCACTTCCTCTATCAATTTTGGATAACCCTCTGTATGTGGTTATTTTGAAACTACTACATGGAGTAATATTTTTATTTTCTTTTTTGCAAAGTAATAGGCTAATAGCCAACTAAAAACTAAGAAATTGGATGCCTTAATGCTAAACTTGGTAGCTTAATCAGCAGCTTGGTTCAGTTTTTAACTTTGTAGGTGCTGTAGGAGAAATTTTACTTTCTATTGCAAAAAAGTACATGATAGATGTGTTTCCTTTTTGTTTTTTCACATAACTTGAACATAGCTACATTTTGGCCTGGGAATACTTTTTCCAGAAGGGCTGATTTTGTTGAAAAATTGATTATCTCTTCAAGGAGGAAAACCTTTGTCTAAAAATTTTGTTCGCCTTTTAGCTTTCAATGTTAATTGTTTTAGAAAGAGTGGATCCCAGATATTTCTTCATAAGTTTATCTGTGTTGAACATCCTTTTTTTCCATGATTAACTTGGTTCCCAGCATGGAAAATGTGTGTATTTCATAAAAAAAACTGGATAAAACTTTGACTGACATCCCTTTGCAATTCAGTGAAATATATATATATATATATATATATATATATATATATATATATATATATATATATATATATATATATATATATATATATATATATATATATATATATATAAACAACTCCTTGATTATGAATTAACTGATGTGTTTTGAAGAGCATAAAATTGTGTAAAGTGAGACTAGATAACTATTTTAAAGTGGATCTTGGTCTAGATAAGCACAATGATTATCCTCATCTGTACTATATTGTCAATTACTTATACCAAGTTTATATTACAATCTCAGTATAGAAATTTGATGGATGGCATTTTTGTGTTTATGTTGACTATTAGCCCATCAAGCTGGAGTTTGAGAAAGTGTATTATCCATATCTTCTTATCAGTAAGAAGAGGTATGCAGGACTTCTGTGGACAAAACCAGAAAAATATGATAAGATGGACACAAAGGGTGGGTTTGATCTGGATATTTTAGACTTACTATTTTCCTCTATTTTCCGTATTAATTTTGCCAAGTTGCATGGAGCAGGCATTGAAACAGTTAGAAGAGACAACTGTCTTCTGGTAAAGAACCTGGTGAATGAATGCCTTCATAAAATACTGATTGAACGGGACATTCCAGCTGCTGTTAAGTATGTTAAAAACACAATTGCTGATCTTCTATTGAACCGCATGGATTTGTCTCTTTTGGTGATAACAAAGGTTAGTGCTTTTTCTTATTTTAACTGGCGTCTAAAATCTATGTCTCACTATGAGGTATATGGGCACAGGAGCTAGTGTCTCTTGTTTAGTGGTGGTTTTCTACTTCAGAGATCCTCTCCTCTGCAGTTGTTAGACTGGGCAATTTGAGACACAGCTAATTGTGAATTACCTGTGTGGCTGGTGGCTACTAATAACTGCCAACCAGTATCATATGCTTTATTTGCTGTCACAATAAACTCTGTGTGAATTTCTTGGTCTGGATGATTTAATAGTTTTTAAGGTTAAATATGATGGCTAATAGGGCTTGACAAAAACTGGAGATGACTATGCGGTGAAGGCTGCACATGTTGAACTTGCTGAACGCATGCGCAAGGTAAATTACCAAAAGTTATGTTCTGAATTTTGGTTGAAACTTCTGATAGCACCTTTTCAATCATTATTCACATGTTCCTAGAAGATATGTCTCCTTAAATTTTGTCTTTTCAAATTAAATATAGTTCAGCACACAATTTTAGCAACTCTGGTTTTTTATTAGACAAGAGGCTTACAAGGGGTGCTAGTGATGAGCATGGGGGTTAGGTGATTCTATGGTTATTAGTTTAATCTTTTGGTTTTCTTGTTCATGTGAAATAATCTGTTTCCTTTCTATGTCAATTTCCTAATAGGTCTCAAAGTCTCAGAACAAAGCCTTTTTGCTGTATTTTTTTCTCCTTTTTATTAGCACAGTGCAAGGCCATGCAGTTCGTACAATAATTTTTTGGCATGACGTGCTTAAGATGGTTATCTGATTCTTGCGTAAACTGAAACCTAGTGGATCATGCCTAACAATTTCTTCTGATGAGTTAACAAGATCTCAGGAGGAATTTGTTACTTGATTGAAATTAAGGGCAGAATATATTGGACATCTTGAAGTCTCTTTTGCAAATACTGATGTTAACTTTTAATGTTCTACAGCTGTAGGACACTGATAGTAACTTTGGAAACCTTGATGGACTTAGGTTCAAATATTAATGGTTTGATCATGGGTTTTTTCTTGCTTTTACAAATCAAATTAGGAGTTTTCCAGAACCGAAATCCACTTTGTGGAAATTTCTGTTTATTTTTCTTAATTGCTCTAAACCCTAAACCATAATGGTTAAAGGGAAAAAGTGCATGGGTAAAAGTTTAGATACATCTTTTTTGGAGCTAAATAAATTGCAAACACCTTCATGGATCTAGACAGGGATTTGATTAAACCTAATGGCTAAGGAAATTGTTGTTACATCCATTGACCAAATCCGCATGGACTTTCTTTCTCCCTCTTTTTTGCTTGTGTGCAGCACGGGGTAATGTCTTTTGATGTTGTACTGTATGTGCCCTTCTGGTACTTTAAATTTTCAAGCTAGCAGTTACTTTGTGTTGTTTTATGCAACTGCCTTATGGCTTGCCTTATTACCATATGCTGAACAACTTTATTCCATTATTGGTTGTGATAGAGTACCCTAATCTAAAAGTGATCTCTTTGATATTGTAGCCTTGGGATTTGATTGTAAATAGTCTGTACTTTTCAATTTGTTTCATAGCGGTTCCATGGTAAGGTGTTCAATTTTGCTGGTTGTTTTTGTGCTTTGGGAACCTGATTAGTTGCATCTGACACTTTGGTTCTGATGATAGAGAGATGCTGCAACTGCACCAAATGTTGGTGATCGGGTTCCTTATGTAATTATTAAAGCTGCTAAAGGTGCTAAGGTAGATTTTGGCCTGATGGACTTGAGAACTATCTGATAGATGTGAAAGATCTGATTCATTTGGGAACACTACTTTGGTGTTAAACAGGCCTATGAAAAATCAGAGGATCCTATATTTGTGTTGGAGAATAATATTCCTATAGATCATCAATACTATCTTGAGAATCAAATTAGTAAGGTCAGTCTCTCTCTCTCTCTCTCTCTCTCTCTCTCGTTGCATGCTCTGTTTTCAAAACTTCACAAACCTTTTATTCTTGTCTTGCAGCCTCTCTTGAGAATATTCGAGCCAATTTTAAAGAATGCAGAAGAGGAGCTTCTCCATGGTAGTCACACTAGAGCTATTTCCATCTCAACTCCTTCAAATAGTGGTATAATGAAATTTGCAAAGAAGCAACTTAGCTGTATTGGCTGCAAGACTCCAATCAGGTAGCTGACTGGTTTTTTGTTGCACACTTTGATTTGCCCTGAAACACCAGACTCTGAAATTCTGCTTAGTGGTGATGTACAAGTGACTGGTACTTATAATGATATGATGATGTTTGAGCTGCTTGCCTGCTAAGAAATTTCTTATATGTTCTTGTAGGTCAAACCACATGCATTTCGAGTTGATTGGTCTGTAACTTTGTTGGTTATGCATTACATGCTAGTTACATGGTTGGGGTTTGGGTACTCGTACAGAGATATGGGTATGGGAACGGTAACTTTACAAAATGTGGGGGAGGGAGGGGGTTATATATATAGGGTTCCTAAATTTCTTTGTCTAGGTTTGGACGGAGAAATCCTCAACAGCATACTGCCTGATGCACTGCATCAAGCTGTGTGTTTAATCACATCCGCCCAATGCATTGCATCGAGCAGACATGATTGGATGACTGGAGGATTTCACCTCCTCATATATATATATATATATATATATATATATATATATATATATATATATATATACATACATACATACATATATATATGTATGTAGGTAATACCTCAAAAAAACTCAAAATTAAAACAACATTTAAACAAAAAATAATAATAATACAAACACTACAACTCACAAAAACAGAATGAAAACCAAGTTAGAAACAAAAGCTAAATCTAGTTAAAGTAAGTAATTTGGATCGGTTTCTATCCATAAATTACTCAGGTGTGTCCAAGGACCATGTTTGCTGTGTTGTTATGGCGACATGGGTATGGGGACCTTACTAAAGTGCCCGTGTGACGTAGATTACATGGTTTCTCATGTTCATATGAAGTTGCAAGAATGCAATTCGCTCACATACCTTTGGTGCATTTTGGCTGAATCTACATAACTTTTTAAGTGTTATAGGCAATTTTCTTCTTCGAAATTATGTCTTCATGATTTGCCTTTGTAGTATTGTTTTCTGTTGACTCTATTGAATAGCAACTTTTCATGCGGTATTGATATGCAGCTGATGAGCCTGTTCTCTTTTCTATATTGGCAGTAATGCAGAGCAAACACTTTGCATACACTGCAAGGGAAGAGAAGTTGAGCTGTACAGTAAAACAGTTTCGAACGGTACCTACTACAAGAGAACTATGACTTGTGTTCACCTCCAGCTTTCGTTAACTTTTATGTTTGGCTTGGCTTTGCAGTGAGAGAGTTGGAAGTACAGTTCGGTAGACTATGGACAGAGTGTCAAAGATGCCAAGAATCTCTGCACCAAGATGTTCTTTGTACAAGGTTTGCATCATTTTCTCATGTGTGTCTAAAGTCTAAGCATGATCATATTGCTAATTATGGCATCTGCTTTTCACAGTCGTGATTGTCCTATATTTTATCGGAGGAAGAAAGCCCAGAAGGACTTGGCAGAGGCTGAATTGCAATTACATAGGTGGAAGCTCTGAGATGGTAATCTTTTCTGCTTGCTTATGGAACTTTTTCTGCCAAGGAGGTTCGTGCGAATAGTTCCTTTCATGCTGTCAAACTGGAACCATCAATTTACTTGGACTGTACTGTCGATCTCATGTTGATGCCTTTGCTGTTTACATCAGGGAGCCAGGTTGTGGCGTAAATGGGTGTTTGTTGATAAGCATTGGTCCCTCTTTCTGAGCTAGGCACATAGTTGACATCCCTGGCTGCTACACTCAAGCTAGTTTCTGGGGTGGGCAAGTTCACCTGCCAAAGGGATCTGCTGGAGTTACGAAGGAAGCAGGTTCCTGTTTTGATCCTTTATTTTGTCATTTGCTTCGTGGAGCAGGCCTCTTTGACATGCAAGCTGGTCAGAGAGAGAGAAGCAAATGCTGCTAATGGTGCAACCGAGAAAAAAGATGAACATGAGCCGATTGAAAAGCCTTGTAATAATGGATCATACTGAGCACAGGTTTTGCATTCCTGCTCTTGCTGCAAATCCAGATAACTAATGTCCATCCGATCTTGAGAGAGAGAGAGAGAGAGAGAGAGAGAGAGAGAGAGAGAGAGAGGGAGAGAGGGAGAGATAGAATGGGTTGCAAATGTATTGGATCTGGGACAGCAAAAATGCATTACAGGTAGGATTGGAATTTCGATCCAGTACATTAGCAAATTAAAATTGACAAGATTCTCAAATCACAAGCCAGAAAGAGACTATATAAAATAATTAATAAGAAACCTGGAGTCCCAACATAAAGAGTTAAAATGAGTTCAAAGAATGCGCTTTATCCTGTCTAGGGCTTTTAGATAGGCTTGTGATCTCGTTCATTTTTTTTTACATGTTTTTCATTCATTGCTCTTTTTCTTTTACTCTCGAAGAAGATTTTCTGAAAAATCTGACAAAACTATACCCAACTTTCGGTGCTATGCTAACAACTGTTAAGCTTATGTACATGGGATCGGGTTTGGATAGACCCGATCCAATATTCTTTTATTCTTTTATACTCCACGCGCCCCAAAGTACTAGGCGGTGGCATACTTGTGATTTTTCATCTTTTTATGTACAATCTTTTGTAATCAGATTAGGATAATGTTATAATAGAGATTAAAGGACTGCAGGGCAATCCTGCACCCTTTGCTTCCATCGACCTCTTCTCTATCTTCTCTTCTCGATCTTTCTTGTTTATATCTGAAGAGACACGAACTTCTGAAGATTCTTACATGGTATCAGAGCTAGGTTTAGCATAGTCCTCCGGTAAGCGTTCTTCAATTTAGGTGTGATTAACCCTAATTGCAATTTCTGCCCTAATTGCAATTTGTGCCCTAAATTCCTCTTTTTCTGACGTGATCTGTTCGACTGCCCTAGATTCCCTCTCTTGGCGTGATTTGCCCTAATTACTGCTCTTGTCTTTTGGCGTCATCTGCCTTAGATTCCTTTTCTCGCAGAGATTTTGATTTTGCCTTAATTTCTGCCCTAAAATCGTTGGGAGCTTTTTGCCTTAATTTCTGCCCTAAAAATCGTCGGCCATGGATCAGCCGAATTCTTCTATCTTGTCTTCTAGTTTTCTTTCCCAGCTTATCTTTTAAAAATTGAACCACAGTAACTATTTGACCTGGAAACGTCAAATTGTTCCGTTCATCAAAAGCCATAGACTTTATGGACACATCGACGGCAGTACTCCGGCACCCCCACAGTACATTGATCGTGAAGTGAAGAGGACGGTAGTGGCAGATCAGGGCGGTGGGCCTTCGACTGGGAGTGAAATCAGATTTGAATATAAAACTGTCACTGAAAATAATCCTGCGTATGAAGTTTGGCTGGCCCATGACCAGTCTCTTGTTGCCTACATCACCTCTACCCTGTCAGAGGAAGTATTGGGGAGCGTCGATGATGATTTGATAGCCCTAGAGTTGTGGTCTACACTCGCCACAACGTATTCTCAAGTATCAGAAGCACGTTTTCTGCAGCTAAGAAGGCAGTTTCAGGACATCAAGCGTGGGACGCGTACAGTCTTGGAGTATTTGAATGAAATTAAAAGTGTAAGTGATCAACTTGCTGTCACTGGGCATCCGATCAGCGACAAAGATAAAGTGCAGCAAGCTTTAAGTGGGCTGGGAACAGAATTTGACATATTCTGCACAGCCTTAGAAGTTCTGCCTATTCTTCCATCCTTTGAAGATTTGAAGGCTAAGCTTTTTCAGCATGAAGCTAGTCGTGTACAGCGGCAGAACTTGATCTCTTCCAACAGCCACAATGTTTTGATTACATGGACTCATGCAGTGCAAGGGCATCGTACCCGTCCTTGGACCCCTCAGGCAGGCATGGGAAGAGGTATTTTTCCAACCCCTCCAGGTACAAACACTACTTCTAGCACACCTAGAAGGGTCCCGACTTGCTTCTATTGTAACAAGAGGGGACATGTGAAGTCAGAGTGTTGGCACAACCCTCAGAACAAAAATAATCATATCAGGCGTGAGGGCAAGGCAGCAGCAGGGGCAGCTTCGTCATCATCTGGCCAAAATGTGACATCCAACATTCCAATAGACGCACAACAACTTTTGATGACAGTCATATCCAAACTCCAATTGAAACAGAATGAGCAGGGAGAGTGGTACGTGGACTCTGGAGCAGCAGCTCATGTTACTGGTGATACATGTAACCTTTCTAGTGTTTTCCCTTATTTAGGTCAAGGCTCAGTTGTCACGGGAGATGGTTCCCATCACACAATATCACACGTTGGGAATGCACGTATATCTATGGGTAATTCTTCCATACCGTTAAAGAATGTTCTTGTTGTTCCGAGTGTCAAGAAAAATATAATTTCAGTCTCTAAACTTATTGATGACACTCACTCTTCTGTTGAATTCACACCATCTTCTGTTTATGTCAAGGATGTTCGAACCAAGAAGACATTCGCTGAGGGCACTCGCAAAGGAGATATGTATGTCCTTGAAGAAGCTCCAACGATGTCCAAACAACCTCGTCTTTCAGAGTCATGTTTTCCAAGTCATAGTGAAGTCA
>JAANDH010000719.1:128787-149836 GCA_011799765.1 Nymphaea thermarum
ACTCATTGTAGTCAGTCCTTTGTTCGAAGTCTTGTTGCAGACGGGCTGTTAGATAAGTCCAGTCTGAGTCCAGCTAGTGAGTCCAGCATGTGCTCGACTTGTCACATCTGTAAGAGCCATGCCCTTCCTTTTCAATTGATAAATAAAAGAGCTTCAAAGGTTTTTAATACCATTTACTCTGATGTTTGGGGCCTGCTCCGATTTCTTCTTCTTCCGGGAGTAGATACTATGTTATCTTTATTGATTCACATTCCAGATATACTTGGATCCATTTCATAAAACAAAAATCAGAAGTCTTTCGATTATTCACTCAGTTTCATGCCTTAGTTCGGAATAAATACTCTAGTAGTATCGTGCATTTTCAATGTGATGGTGGTGGTGAATTTATTTCAAATGAATTTACTGATTACTTACTAAATCATGGGATCACTAGACACATATCATGCCCACATACACCTCAGCAAAATGGAATTGCTGAAAGGAAACATCGGCATATTGTTGAAAGTGCACTTAGCATGATGCATGACACAGACTTACCTATGACGTTGTGGACCGAGGCCTTTCATACGGTTGTTCATATTATAAATCGTCTACCATTGGCTCTACTAGATGGGAAATCACCACACTTTCTATTGCATTAGGAACAACCACATTATGATGAATTGCGAGTTTTCGGATGTGTGTGTTACGTGCACATTGACGTTTCATTAAGAAACAAATTTCAAGATCGTGCTGTATTATGCAGATTTATAGGGTATGCTGAAAACTACAAGGGCTATAGATGTTACAACCCTAAAACGGGGCGTGTGCATATTTCACAGCATGTTGTTTTTGATGAAAGCAGGTTACAGGATCCAAAGGCTACTCCCATGACACTCGATAACAAAAATGAGACATATGATACTTGGTTACATGTTGACATTTTAAGACAAGGGGCAGAAATGTTACCTAAGCAGAAAGAGCAAGCTACGAATGAGCCCGAAACCATTGTCGACACTTCCTTGGACAGCACGACCTCTTTGGAGAATATGTCTTCATCTCCTCAGCAAGATGATGATCCACCTAGAGACAACCGATTCTCAGGCCTGGTTTACTCTAGACGAACGGTTCCCACTATAGCTCCACGCCAATCTCGACGTATCCGACATCCTATTGATAGATGGGTGAGCTATAATAATTTCTCCATGGATTTTCAGCTTTTTATGACATAAATTAGCAAAGGGGTGAAACCAAAATGTTATCAACATGCGATCAAAGAGAAATGTTGGATTGAAGCTATGAATGAGGAGATGGGAGCCTTGAATGAGTGTCAGACTTGACATATTGTTCCTCGTCCAAGTGACAAGAATGTTGTGGGTTCCAAATGAGTTTATAAACTAAAGTATAAGCCCGATGGTAGCATTGATCGATATAAAGCTCGTCTTGTGGCACGAGGTTTCACTCAACAATACGGGGAAGACTATGATGAAACATTCAGTCCAGTCATCAAGATGGGAACAATTCGTGTAATCATTTCCCTTGCAGTTTCATATGGATGGACACTTTATCAATTGGATGTCAAAAATGCTTTCTTACATGAAATTCTAAAGGAAGAGGTCTACATGGAGCAACCTCCCGGTTATACTACTCATGATTCTCAAAAATGGGTATGTAAGTTACAAAAGTCTTTATATGGGTTGAAACAGGCTTCTAGATCGTGGTTTGATCAGTTTTCTCATCATATACAACAAGTTGGTTTTCTTCGAAGCTCCCTTGATCACTCTTTATTTATTCACCATACTAAGGAAGCTACCACTTGGTTACTTATATATGTTGATGATATCGTGATCACTGGAAATTCTTCTTCACATATTTCTTATGTTAAAGATATGTTGAAACAAAAATTCAAGATGAAGGATCTCGGCGAATTGCGGTACTTCTTGGGTGTTGAGCTTGACAGGACAGACACCAAATTAACTCTTACACAACAGAAGTATACTCTTGATGTTTTGGACAGGGCATGTATGATTAATTGTAAACCCATAGCTACACCTAGTGTTTTAAACACTAAGTTGACTGCCTCGGATGAGACTGCAGCATATTCCAATCCTACATTTTTTCGTAGCATTGTTGGTATGTTACAATACTTAACTTTCACACGGCCCGATATTGTATATGCTGTAAATCAGATCTCCCAGTTTATGCATGCGCCTACAGAAGGCCACATGGATGCCACAAAGCGTATCTTACATTACCTTAAAGCTACTCTTGGAGATGGACTAGTCTACACAAAATGCCCAGATGTTTCACTTGGACATAGCATTTATACCTATACTGATGCAGACTGGGCAGGAGATCCCGATGATCGCCGATCAGTTTCAGGTTTCTGTCTCTTTCTTGATTCTAATCTTATTTGTTGGAGCAGCAAAAAGCAACGTGCGGTTGCACGATCTAGTACTGAGGCATAATACAGAGCAATGGCTGCTGGGACAGCTGAATCATCATGGTTACGACATTTGCTTGGAGAGCTCACTCTTCCTATTGCTCAGTCATCTTTACTATGTGACAACCAGAGTGCCATAAAAATTGCATTCAACCCAGTTCTGCATAACCGCACCAAACACATAGAGATTGATCAACATTTCATCCGTCAGAAGGTTGAAGAAGGTGAAATCTTGCCTACGTACATACCCACCAGTGAACAAATAGCTGATCTCTTCACCAAAGGACTCACAGGGCAGCATTTTTGGGAATTGAAGAACAAGTTATGCATGGTCAAATCCCATGCACAACTTGAGGGGGGCTGTTAAGCTTATGTACATGGGATCGGGTCTGGATAGACCCGATCCAATATTCTTTTATTCTTTTATACTCCACGCGCCCCAAAGTACTAGGCGGTGGCATACTTGTGATTTTTCATCTTTTTATGTACAATCTTTTGTAATCAGATTAGGTTAACATTATTGTTATAATAGAGATTAAGGGACTGCAGGGCAGATTGCTGGCTGCACTCTTTGCTTCCATCGACCTCTTCTTTATCTTCTCTTCTCGATCTTTCTTGTTTACATCCGGAGAGACACGAACTTCTGAAGATTCTTACAACAACACGCTTATGTTTGAATTTGTTTCGTATATTGTTCGCACATAAGTTGGCAATTCCAATGGAAACATCCTTTGGGAGGCAAGCTCTCACTATGATAAGTAGTTAAACCTCACTATGTTAAAGCCAAAGTTTACGTTCGTTCCACCCTAACTTTTCAAACTTATTTGACATGTTTACATATGAAATAAAAAATTTTACGTTTTTCTAAAAGCTGGTCACCATTCAAGAACACGCCATTGATTGCCCGTGGTCAGAGAACAGTACAATTACATCACCAACGGGCCTGCCATGTTTGTGTAAACCGTCTCTCTTATAATCATGTGCATGTGTGTGTTGCAAAGGCAATTAACAATATATTTTTGTTCATGTGTAACCTTTCCAATCTTTATGGCATAAAAAAAAATTCAGGTAAGCGGATGGCCATGAGTTCGATTTTTCTCCTTAATTTTTTAATTTTTTTACTTTTTAGATACTTAGCTTTATCTCAGTCCATTTTGCACTTCGTGAAAGAAACATTCCTTTTTTTATTCTTGGGGATGCAAACATTTTGCAGTTTCCGTGCCTTCTCTTTCGTTGTCTTTCATTGTTTCAGCTCTAATTTGGATACGATTTCACATGTATTTGGTTAATTTGAATCCAAATTGACATCCAATTTATTTTGAAGTACGCAAAATTCTTCATTTTCTGCCTTTTATTTTCTCCTATATACAGAGTATGGACGAGACCTGAGAAAACAGCTGTAAGCTAATCTGGTTCTATATTAACTTATATTATTGCCTTTCACCCTTGTTTGGAACGAGTAAAGGAAGCAATAAAAGCGTCACAAACATTGCAAATATTCTCTGACCAAACAAAAAAAATTGTCAGTTAAGATGGAGACTTTTAGTAGGCAAAATTGTATTTGTTAGCTTCGATTCTTAAATCTTTGCTCCTTGCCTTCACGTATGGTTTGGCCTTTCACACTAGACGCGCATAATCAGACTTGAAAGCTATTTTCCGAATTGGGAAAGGAAGCCATGTTAAGGATTTCGTTGAGGCTTTCTTATCAAATGTATATAGATGTGTATTTACTCCTGAACAGGTCAAGGAAAAAACTCATTGAAGATTTGAAAGACTTGTGTTGTTATCATAAACATGATAAAAAAATAGAAATAGAAAATTAATTTAACTAATGGGAATGTAATATTTACAAATTAATGGTAAAATTCAGGGCGCAAATATTCACCTCGGCATCGTTGGCATTCGGCTCTTCGCGCCTTGAACGATATTACAATCATTTTTTCCGAAAGTAAATATAGGCATTCTAGCTTGGTTGGGAAAATAGAAATTCTATGGTGAATCAGATTCTTATGAGATTATGCCAACAGAGTGGAGACAAACTAGATGGTGGACTGTTGACCATTTTTGTAGTATCGTTAAAAAGCGAAAGGTATATAAAATCGGACAGGCTTCCGTTTCGGTGAAGTTATGAACTGTGCGGGCCACGATTCAACTGAGGCGGCTATGAATTGCCAAATGTATAATCTATCCAAACAAATGAACGAAAAATGTTCAAAATAGTTTTTAAAACAAAAAGTTTTAAAATATTTTACAAATAGTAAAAGATGAATAGTGTAGGGCATGTTACAACCTCATGTCAGCTCGTGAGATTGAATCCATGTGACTTGGCTACAAAATGAAAAGATCTACAAAATACAAACTACATAAAATATTTTAGAATGAATAGTGTGCTTTCTACTACTTGAACACTTAACTCTTCCAACCCTCTAGCTAGGTGGCCCATACTCTAATTGGCAGGGAATGGCCTAGAAAATCAATGGTTGGACTAAAACTTACCAGGTTTGGAGCTATACTCTCTCTCTCTAGAGAGAATCCACAAGCATCAATATATATATATATATATATATATATATATATATATATATATATATATATATATATATATATATATATATATAGAGAGAGAGAGAGAGAGAGAGAGAGAGAGAGAGAGAGAGAGAGAGAATCCACTGGCATCTAAAGCTTTCATGGGAACCTACAGTGGTGGCTGCAGTGACAGTTCTGTGAGAATTCATTTTGTCCTCTTTCTGCAGAGGAAAGAAAATCCGTCCTTAACCACTCGCCTCTTTTGATGGAGGCAGTTTTATGTTAAGGTAACCAATGTTGGTGAATCATCACAAGTTCAAAACCTATGAGTTGCTGTTTCTTGAGGTCTTATGACTTAGATCTCCATTAGGTACACAGGGAGGTCAAAAGCTCCAATGGTCAACCTTCTAAGCCAGGAAATTTTCTTCATAAGTTTTCTAGAAAAGATGGAAAACAGAGGAAATTCTTGCAGCATTTTGTCCCTGTTCCCTGTTCTCAGGAAATCTTGTCACTTTCAAATGGAAGTTGATAAATGAGATCCGGAGAAGCCTGTTGATCTGTCAGAGCTTGCCATGACAGTTCGTTCAAAGAAAGTTCACTTGACCTTCCCAATTTTATGCTTAAGCTATGGAACTATAGAACTGGATACAATGATCTGCTGAGACTTGAACGGAGTCATACCCTTTTTACAAGAATCCACAGTATGAAGCACAGTACAAAAGCACGCACTACACAATTCTTATTGTTTTATCACAAAATTTTTACTAAGATTCTATATGGACATGCATTCAAAAGAAAAAATAAAGAACATAGTATTTGATAGTTTTTCTTACAATGTCTGTCAACTTTTACCCTTCAAAGAGGACGATGGCAACCCGGAATACTTTGCAGCAGTCATGGAGTCATGAACCTTCTTGCAGAAAACTGCTGCTTTGAGCTTCTTCCAAATGTTTGCCTTCACTTTTCCCCTCTTTGGTGGAAAGGACTGGAGGGGAGCTTCTAAACCTCTGTTTACGTTCTGAAATCTGTCCATGGTAAGGTGGTACCGCCTGGTGTGACAGAAATATAAGATGTGTGCAGAGTGAAAGAGCAGAGTGGCACAGACTGAGCTTGCTTCTTTCGCTTTATAGGCACAGTTGGAGTGATAAAATTTCCTTCCTTCGCTAGTAAGTTATCGATTAGAGGCAGGGACAGGAAATGATTTTACAGAGCGAGACTTTCGTCATTCATCAAAGACCAACATTATGCAACTAAAACTACAAAAGGGGTTTCAAATCTTTGGTTTTCCTGATGCAGGTCCTGAAACTGCCAAAGAAAGCTCAACTTTCCAATTGGCCATTATCTTGAATTCAATTTAGCTAAATTAAGCTCAACGACTAATGCATATAAATATTTCTTTCTTAATTATGAAAACCATGCTAAACTTGCTGACTTGGCCACTGCATTTTTACTGTGCCTTGTTCTACATGGTGCAGAACACCCAATTACCTTTCCTTTGCAGATCTGCTCAACACAACAGTCAACAGTCTTATCATTACTTCAGATCTGTGTCAAAGAGTTAAAAATATTGAATTCTGTATCTCTATCTATCTACTTTGAGACACTTAAAAGAAAGTAGGAGAAAACTCAAAAGAATCAGACGTTTATAAGATGATACAGATCATTTTACAGCATTTGGTTTGCAATTACCATGACAAACCAGAGGCCCATCTAAAACTTTCACCAATTGAACGAAACAGATTTCTGTGATCGAAATTAGCTGCATCTTGTAATTCCAAGTATATTTTGTGGTCGGATCATTACCACGTCCTCTAATTGGCCAAAACTGCTTCACACAAAACCATTGGCAGCAGAGTGGTTTTGGCAACACGCTGAGAGGAGATTTAATCGCGTACGCAACTTTCCAAGCACCTGTTCAAAGTGTTTGAATCAATGGAAAAGAAAGCATTCGAACGAAAAGGATAGGATTTTAATGAAAGGAAAGAAAGGGAAGAGAAAGGAAAAAAAAATTAGTCAAGGGAAGAGAAGGGAGGAAAAAGAAAAAAATTAACTTAATTTATGATAAAGCCCCTAATATCCTCAAATTTATACTAGTTAAAAACTATTTAAATACAAGATAATATAAAATACAATCTTAAAAAATAACTAACTCAAAGAATGATCAACAAAAACCGTAATTGACAAAACAAATTAAATCTTTAATACAATATGCAACAATAACAAAAAATAATTTCCTAACAAGAAAATGTAAAAAAGACACAAAATAGCTCGTGGAGGCTTGCTAAGGAAAATACTTAAAATATTTGGATTAGCTTTGAAAACAAAGTGAAAAAGGATTTGTAGAGTACCACCAAATGCATAGTTTATGTAAGACGCAGTTTGTGCGAGTATCTTTGACCTTAAGATCATGGATCTAAATGTATCCAAAGATGCACAATCTTAGGTCGGATTTAAGATTCTCACTTGAGTAAGAAGAAAGTTTATGAATTTGAGATCCTGAATACGTTAGATGGAGTAAAATAAGAGGTAATCAAACAGCTCATCAAGTTGTTCACTTTGTAGAAGAAAAATCATGCAAAAACTTTTAGAAATTCTACATTTTTTTAGAGTCGATTTGTGAAAATTTAACTAAATTTATAGATCTTAGCAGTAGAAAGTCTAAGGTAATCTCTTGGGTTTCATGAGTAAAAAGAGACTTTGGAGATACTTGAAAAACTATCATTATAGAGATGTCAATATATCCAATTTGGATCCGATATCTAATTGAACCATTTGAAAAGAAAAATTTTGTAATATTCGATTAAAAATTTGAATCGGATTCAAATTTAAGAAATGACAACCAATCAANGCCGTTCAAGTGTAGAGCTATAATTTTTGTTTTTTAGGAGACACTAAATGTATAGTTAAGAAATTTTTAATGAGGCGTGGGTCTATGACTTAGGTCTTGAAGGGTTGCCTCCATAACTGGTCCTAAGTCTACCTAGATCTAACAACTGAATTAAGCTTTCAAAAAGTAGGCTTTATGGGGCATAGGCCCCATGAAGACCTGATTTATCTTTGCTAAGCTTTCTCCAAAATAGAAGACACATGAATATAAGCACCAACTTTTCTATTGTGTGCACTTTCTTGAAAATCGTTATTCACTGGACTGTAAAGTGTGGGCATGCGGTGCCTCTTTTATGAGTATTCCATTACCCAATTAGGTCTTAAAGTGGTCCTGAAAAGAGCTGTGGTGATTGGAGAGTAGGCAATGCTTTTTGCTTTTTGTTGAAGCTCCACACGCCAGTGGCGGAGCTACCTGGTGGTTGGTGTGGGTAATTGCTAATACCAACCTCACAAAATTAGTTATATATATATGTAATGTTTTGATATATTTGATTGTTACATATATAAGTGTTTCAAAGAAATTAAAAGTATTGAATGAGTACCCCTACTATACAAAAAAAAAGTTTGGCATGTGACCTACTAATTGTAGAAAATAATTTTCTCACTCAAAGTATGGTGTACAAAGTTGATGTCTTTTTACGTGATATTTGGCAACCTACACGAAGCCTAGCTGGTTAAATTGGTATCATTAATGTCACCAAAATCGTTTTTGAATCAAATCCGAAAGATTATGATTCTACGAATTGGTTGAATCCAATTGGATCTGAAATTGTTGTCGGATCGGATTAATTAAACTATATATTCTAGATATCAAAATCTTTAATAAGAAAATCAATAGGGTATTTAAGAAGCAAATTTTAGCTGATGATGATGATGGTAATAATTTAAAATATCGAAATAGTAATCTAATAATGATACCTGAGTAATAATATTTTAATAACAACATAAAAAAATATTATCATTTTTTTATATATTCTTATTTATAGGGAAAGTTTTTTGCCCCATTTTTCTTTCCATTCATATATTTTCTCTCTTTTTAAAGACTTTTCATTTTGATGAAAACATAATATATTAAATATACCATGAGAACATGTACCGTTAGAGTGCATACTTATCAAATATGCATGAAAGATGCAAATTTTAACTATTTAATGCGGAAAAGGATCCTCTAAAATAAGTTGCTTTGGCAATATTGAGTACATTACTGGGCATAGCTCGTTATTAGATATATATATGTGTTACCTGATCATTACGTCACTATCTTGGTACCGGGGAATATAACGCAACGGTGGAGTTCTGCTGGCCGCCTTTCTTGATGGAATCCAACTCCGGCCACCCAAAGATGCACAGCATATTGAATCGGATTATAATGCCTGAATCGATCGCCAAACACGCGGAAAATTGGAGGGGAGTTGACGTTTTGATCTTCAATACATATATCTGGTGGATGAACACATTCAAGACGAAAGTTTTGTAAGTTATTATGCTTTTGGATTGAAGTTCATAAGGAAGGGAATTGCTGGGGTGACTCATATTCGTTTCTCTTACTGATCTCTTTCTCTCAGGAACCGGCCGAGAATGGCTCCAAGGAATATGACGAGATCGAGAGGCCGGTGGCTTGCTGAAGATTTGGTCAAATCCCCTTTGTCCCGATGGGTCCCAATCCGTTTCTATTCCTCTTTCTTAATTTGTTCTTTGTCACCATTTTCTACCAAAACAAAGGGAATCTATGGATCCGGTTTTCGGTACAAAAGATCCCAATTCTCGAAACACCATATCTCTTTAAAAAGAATTATAATATTAAAATGGGGAGTGAGGGGGATCCACGTAATGGGGGACAGAGAGATCCTGTATGCGTCGGCTGTCATGGTTCCGGTTCTGCATGGGTCCATAATGCAACAGGTTCGATCCGTAATCAGACAGTTCAGAGCTTGTCTCATTCTCCCTAGGGACAGGTCCTGGTCCACCAATAAGAATTTGGATCTAAATGTGATGAGATTTCTGACTCGATGGGTCCATGATGAACTGATATACATCCCCGGGTCACATATGTCTCAATCCATGTTTATAATAGTAACACAGAGTTTAATTCTCAAAATATTTTTACATGGGCCACTAACTATGTCAATTTGAATCAGATATTCGATTGAATATAGAAAAAGTTTAATATTTGATTAAGAAATCGTATCAGATTGGAATCAGATTTAATAAATGGCATTCGATCTGGTTCGGATTTGGATATATAAAAATATCCAATCAGATATGGATATGAATTAGGATCAGATTCATTTTTAGACAGCTATCTTGTATCTAATGCTATTATATTTTGAAAATTGATAAAATCCAGTTCAAAATTGGGATTCAGATTTGAATATGAATACAAAAATCAGATTCCTATTCAGATTCAGATTTGGATATGACTTTTCTTTATTCGTGTCCGAATCCGAATTTGAATCCGAATATATGAATATCCAAAATAGCATATATAATTAGGGACATATTGGATTTGAATCCGATTCATTGACAACCTTAGGGGCTTTTTTTATAAGGCACAAAACACACACACACACACACACACACATAATATATATATATATATATATATATATATATATATAGTTTTAAAGGGCCATTCTCATGACACCCTGAAAAGTTTTTTATGAAAACCTAAGGTTTCTAATGAGTTTTCAAAATTTGTTTATTTGTTTGGATGGTACACCCAAAATCTAGTTTTATGTGAATTTTTACCTGCTTTTCTGCTCTAGTTTACAAAATTAGGTTTTGAGCGTGTAAATATTCCAAAAAACCTGGTTTTGAAGTGTCATGTAAATTCTCTCCAACATATAACATCTTATTTTTCAAAAATCTTAAGCAGGTTCCTTTGCTTTGCCCCTGTCCATAAGCACTTCTCTGATTTATTATTGTAAGACTTACGTTGCAAATTAAAACTACTTGTTCCAGTGTTACTAAACCAAATGAAATATGTTAAAAAGTGTTGAAGGCCTAAGCACTCATTTTTCTACTCCCGATGGCTTCATAAATTTGTTTTAAAGAATGAAGCGGACTCATAAAATATTGTATTACAATGTTTTACAAAAATACACTAACTATAGAACAAATTGCAACAAACTGTTTTTGTCACCAAAATGTAACATATTCTTGATAACTAATTTGTAAAGAAGCTTGGTCCGGTAGAAGGGGCATGGCCGGCATTGCCAGCAACTTTTCCCCTTAATAATAATGTTGGATGTTGTATAAGCATGAATTGGTTCAACCCGAACGGATCAAGTGCGCGCGTTGGATACCACGCCGATCCCGAAGAACATCTCACACTTGGAGGTGGAAATGGACCAGCGACTCTTAGTGGTGGCGAGAACATGACCTCCTCAATGAAGGTTCTAGTGTTTTTCGTAAACCTGATGACCCTATCCAAGTACCGGAAAGACACACATACATCGGTTTACAGGATCCGGCAAGGCAAGCTTCTGAACCCCGAGCAAAAGACCAACCCCGAGACTTATGCCGACTGTATCCATTGGTGCCTGCACGGGCTGCCCGACACTTGGAATGAGTTTTTGAACAAGTTTTTTTTTTCCTTATTTTTAGGGTAATATGGTTTGTCTCCTTTGGCCTGCTAAAGTAAAAGGCAGGTAGCAAGCAGGGCTGTCTTTATTTTCTATGTGTCTCACTAGCCATATTTCCATGTTTTATTCATTTGATTAATAAAAAACTTCTAGCGCGTTATTATTGAGATTGATAAGTAAAATGATGGTGATGGTGAGCTTGTTTTAAATGCTTGGTTGTTTATTTTTTGTATTCTAAAAACAAAGAGAGAGAAGAAAATCTATAAGGACGCATAGCACCTTCCAAGATTTGAACTACTAACATGGCTATAATATGACATCCAACATAATCAGTTGCACTACTTATCACGAAAAGTGGTTAAAGTGCACGACCCACATTAGGGCAAGACATGAGAATATGTGACATGACCCATAAAAACAAAAAGATGGACCATATTTTTCACATGCAAATTTGTCTTTTATTCAAAATGTAATACACACACACACACACACACACACACACACACACACACACACACACACATATATATATATATATATATATATATATATATATATATATATATATATATATATATATATATATATATATATATATATATATATATATATATATAAAGATCGTTTTCTAACAACAGCTAGCTATCTTGATAACCAACATATAAAGTATATATATATATATATATATATAAAGATCGTTTTCTAACAACAGCTAGCTATCTTGATAACCAACATATAAAGTTTTCTAGAAAATATATATAAATAACTAGATCCATCAATATAAAGTTTTTCCACAATAATATATATATATATATATATATATATATATATATATATATATATATATATATATATATATATATATATATATAGCTATCTTGATAACCAACATATAAAGTTTTCCAGAAAATATATATAAATAACTAGATCCACCAATATAAAGTTTTTCCACAATAATATATATATATATATATATATATATATATATATATATATATATATATATATAATAGATCCACCAAATCGACTAACCAACGTATGACATAAAAATAAATGAGAGTAAGATGTCAGTAAAAGTTGAATAAGAAGAAAATACATTTCACAATTGACAACAGATTTATAGGTGTTTAACACCTAACCCATTCCTTTATAAATCAATTGCAATGGGTGAATTCTCAGAAGTCACTTGATTCCTTCAAATTAGAACTATTTGATATAAATCTGATATGACATGTTTTTTGACTGATGTGACAAAACATCTATGGTATAACTGATCATTCATGAAACTAAGGATCTTTCTACATTGAGAAGATGTCAAATTTAAGATCAGATAAAGGAAAGTCTTGACTGATTTTAAGTCCACAGTTATTAAATCCTGGGGATTTTAGATCAAGTGCAAACAAATGTCCTCTAAGCACTTAATACATCTCCAAATAGCTAGAAGAAAATCTGGGTGAAGTAACAATTTAAATCCCCAACCAGATAAGCCTGTCCGATCAACCTCAACTAAGTCCACCAACGCAAACCCGGTGACTGCTAGACATAGTAGGCCACCACGTACCCGACTGCGCACCATGAACTTGGTAAAAATGGACTGGCCACCTGAGTTGCGTAGATTGATCAAGGCCATCACTAGGTAATGGCTAAGTTGAGTCTTCAGCCATTACCAACTCCATTAAGTGTTTAATTTCAATTAACATATCATTAATCTCAACTTTATCAATTTCATTGCCTAATATTGCACTTGGAGTATGAAATTAAGAGTGGCGCACTTGATTTGACCGTATGCAATTTGTTGAGTTTGTTCAAGTCAAGGCATCAATGCAGCAAGAGCTTATTTTTAATTATAGCACTCAACATACCAGTCAATTTTTGAACACAAAGGCAGTCAAATTCCATGTATTCTGATCGGGAAATTCAAAAAACATTACTGTGCTTCTTGTGGTAGGTTAGGTCAAACTAATAAGAGATAAAGTGCTTCATTGTTTCTACTTTGTGTATTACTTGCATGTTGTTTGTGTAATGAACAAAAACTTCTGTTTGACAATAAGTGAAGTCTTTTATGGAGCATTTGGTAACCTCGGATTTGAGATCACTAGAATCTCAGATTCATGAAGTTGATGACAGATCTCATTCCATTCAACCTCAAATCTGATGTTTGTGCCATAATTGCGTGGGAAACAAATCTTTTTTTTTTTTTCACATAGTAGTAACATCCAGTGTTTGTTTCCACAATGCATCCCACATAAAAGGGGTCTTAGCCAGATCTGCTTTGGAATTGAAATCTGAGATTAATTGTCAAGCATACTCTTATTGTCTGAAGATGAAAGACGTGAACCAAAGGAACTAATGCTAGATATGTATAAAATATCGAACCATGCATGTGTGGAGGCTGGCATCCCTTGTACACCTGGACAGAGTTTGGGTTTAGATTTTGGTCTTGGCTCGAGGCAGTGGGTTGTTGGCTGCTTTAATTTTCATTGAACTTTTTGTAATTGTTTAGGCAAATTGAACCTTTAATGAGTTCCTTGCATTGTATTTGTAATATGCATTGCTGACTCTCATTTGAAGTTTTACTACATTGTGAAGAACAAACCCAAAGTACTTTCTTTACTCAAACTGACTGGACTTTTGATGTGCATTTTGTGGTATATTGTTCCTTGATTGCTCTTTTGAAAGTAAACCTTTATATGTCTATGAATTCTATGTGTCGTTTCCCTTAAAATAGAGGTTTATATCGTGTGTGAATTTTTATTCCCATAAATTGACCCTTCTCCCGCTGATTTAAATCAACAAGTATGAATATATGATGCAATTCTCAATTTTTTTAAATAAATAATTTTAGTTCCTTGTTAGTAATCAAATATCTATTTGAAATTTAAAAATATCAAATATGATCTCTTGGATTTTTCAGGTATGTCTTGGATGTGAAAATGGAGAGTGTTATCCAAATGATTTAATGTCATAAAAAGAATCTTCTCAATAAAAGAAACATTATTATTGTCAAAGATAAAAGCAAAGATGTAATAAAAATAATAATATCATTGTTATCAATGAGCGTGGTCACCCACCTGAATTTGCAAAAAAAATTAAGTTTCTTGACCTTATTGTAAACTGAGAGTATAAATATCAAATCTAACAGTATTGATGTTACTCAAAGAAACTAACATTTTTGCTCAACAAAAGAAATGTTATTAATGTTGACAACTTTGCAACATGTAAAGAAATGATACGTATAAAAATAAAGAAACCAACAAACATAATAATTGCATCGCTATCAACAAAGAAATTTGACGACACACAGTTATAATAAAAATCAAAGATACACCTAGAGATTAGTGCAAACAGAGAGTATAAATATCAAATCAAACTCTATGTTCCTTAAGGCCAATAGTGGCATTCCTTGTGGAAAACCACGTTAAATCTCATGCTTTCATTACGAGACCTCTTCCAACTTTTATTCAGGCAGTCCTACTTAGACTGAAGGACCCTTCTCTCTCTCTCTAGCTATTCAACTGGACGATTACCTCCAAACCGGGTTATCCTTTCTTCTTCCTTTTTATAGTGCGGTAAGGACGTTGTAATCATCGATACCAGAGGTATTCCTGTTCTTAGATATTGTGCACTGCTTGTTTTTTGAATTGCATCATTACAATTCCTTGAAGAACTGGACGATTTCTTTTGGGTATCATCTTATACTCTGGTTTCTAGAGTCGCAACGACAAATGAAACTATTTAGAGTTCAACGGTAGTCGTTATACTTTGCATTTGCAAATCTTCCTCTTTCATTTTCCTTGTAAAGCACACAAGTACTGCATATGCTGAGAGGGTTGTAGCATGGGAGGGAGGAGCATATGCGATGCTGTTGGATATGGTTGCACAACGGATATTCTCTTCATAGAAATGAAGTCAATCTCTGTATTGATACGCCCATCACTAAAATGAGGCACTCTGCTCATTCTTCAGTCTCTATTTTCGTTGCCTTTGTTTAATCATGCATCTGAATACGTAATTCTCCAGTTGGTCATCTAATGCACGTAAGAAGACGTTCCTCTTAGAATTCACTCCCTTGACAGATGGATTCTTTCCTCTCAATCATATGAACTAAAACCCCCTCCAAGTGGCTGAACACCTAAGTTTTCTTTAACGGTAGGGCCCTCATTTAACAGGATTTGCAGGAAGATAAATGAACCAGTTAATGTGTCGAGGGGCAAAAAAAATAGAAAAAGACCAAAGCTTGTAAACTTTTCTTGCTTGTTGCTTGCTGCTTTTATAAGATAGAACTGCTTGCTGCTTTCCAGATTTATGAATCTTTCGCTGTCCTTTTTTTACCTTTTAGAAGGTAACAGAGTGCANACCACATTCCCATTGTGTTCTCAACTTATATTCTAACAATTGAACACATGTTGTGCCACTTTACACATACACATATACATAATCAAAATGTCATAAAATATGAGAAATAGTAACTAGCATTGGGATCAAATGGCTGTCCATCCATTAGCAATCATACTCTTGACCAAGAGTAGTACACCTAATTAAAGTTACAACATACAATTCTTGATTGATGTTCAAATTTGGTCATCCTGAATAAGGGGACGGACAAATTTTTAGCTCTTCAGGACTCACATCACTGCACACCAGACCATCAGTTTAACAGCAGTTAATTTACCATGTGCCACATCCCAATTCTACGTGCAAAATTGGAATAAGTGGTCACTCAGTTTGTGTGCATACCTCAGGTGGGAACATCAAAAATTCTTTTGCAGTTATGAACAAAGTAAGTAAGCACCTTTTTCACCCAAAGTAAATCTTCCCTCCTTTTACATTCTCTCTTTTTTAACTTGGGTATCTTTCTCACTGCATATACATGGAAAAGAAAAAAAGATTTATCTAAAGAAGAGAAAGGAACTGCAACTAAACAGAAAGATGCAGATCTGAAACGGTTGCAGTTGGTACATCTTTTTGACTTCAGGGAGGGTGCATGCTCTGCCCTTCAAGGAGCTGTGCTTATAGCATTCCTGCCTACTGGGGATCAAGCAAGGTAAACGCCGTGGCTATTAAGGGTATCAATCATTTTTGACAGTCACAATGAATGCCGTGGCTGTTGCATTGAACAAAGAAAGCAGATTTTTGAATTGCCCACAAAATGACCATGGCCATTGTGCCCGTTGTGGCTGCTATGTATATACATATATATCTATACACACTACAAATTTTGATTCGAACATAAAAGTTGCTACAATCCTTTTTGCGTAATTATCTTTATAATATTTGATACATTATAGAATATGAAAAATCTATACTGACACCACCAACAGCAGATGCCGAAATCATGCTCCCTCTTTCGCTAGATTCACACCGAACGTGAATCTAAGCTGACCAAAACTGTCTCCTTCTTGTTTTCCATGGTTCACAATATAATCCTCTGCTAGGTTCCTCCATGTCGACAGCCTTCACAAGATAAAACAGATCGCATGTCAGGAACAACGCAGTCAAGATGGTCCATTAACTCCGGCCACAGATCAAGGGCACAACAGCTGTCAATTGTCAACAATTCAAGCTTGAAGAGGCAGACGATCTGTTTTTTGCATCCCCTGGGACATGTTGTAGTTACTGCAACATTTTGTTGGAGAATAATATTATTGATGTTAAACGTTGCAAAAGATAATTAGTAGTACATCTCTCCCTCTCACTCTCACTTCCGTCGCCCTTTTCTACGGCGAGCCTCCCGTTCCTCTCTTTCTCGCCAAGGATAGTAGTGTGTGACAGCCGTTAGTGGGGCTGGTGCCTGTTAGAACTCCTTATATGTGAATACTTCCAAGGCTTGAAGACAACCCATATAGACAAGCTGATTCTGGGAACGAACTGTAAGTATTGCAGACGGCTTCTCTTCTCATTCTCTGACAAAATCTAGTCATTAGATTTTAAAACTCTCTCCGTCTCTCTTTCCGAAATGAGGACTTCGTATGTTTATCAACAATTACTTGAATAATGGAAAAAACAGATGTGTCCTGCGGTGATGGAACAGTCCAGGATTTGATGATTCAAACTAAAGGTGGTCTTTGTAATCTGACTGGGTCTAATTTGGAGGCCGTCTGGTAATTATGTGGTTGACAACTTGACAGTGACTCCCTGCTTTTCTGTATCTTTGGTTATAACTTATTGTCTTCTCACGTGTATAATATAATAAGCTGATCTCCAACAACGATGGATAGAACTGTCACTGCAGCCACCACTGTAGGTTCCCATGAAAGCTTTAGATGCTAGTGGATTCTCTCTCTCTCTCTCTCTCTCTCTCTCTCTATATATATATATATATATATATATATATATATATATATATATATATATATATATATATATATATATATATATATATATATTATATATGTGGATACTTCCAAGGCTTGAAGACAGCCCATAAAGATATAATAATGTTAGAAAAGTAACATCAATAATATTATTCTCCAACAAAATGTTGCAGTAACTACAACATGTCCCAGGGGATGCAAAAAACAGATCGTCTGCCTCTTCAAGCTTGAATTGTTGACAATTGACAGCTGTTGTGCCCTTGATCTGTGGCCGGAGTTAATGGACCATCTTGACTGCGTTGTTCCTGACATGCGATCTGTTTTATCTTGTGAAGGCTGTCGACATGGAGGAACCTAGCAGAGGATTATATTGTGAACCATGGAAAACAAGAAGGAGACAGTTTTGGTCAGCTTAGATTCACGTTCGGTGTGAATCTAGCGAAAGTGGGAGCATTATTTCGGCATCTGCTGTTGGTGGTGTCAGTATAGATTTTTCATATTCTATAATGTATCAAATATTATAAAGATAATTACGCCCTTACAACACTATAAAAAGGAAGAAGAAAAGATAACTCGGTTTGTAGGTAATCGTCCGGTTGGATAGCCAGAGAGAGAGAGAGAGAGAGAGAGAGAGAGAGAGAGAGAGAGAGAGAGAGAGAGAGAGAGAGAGAGAGAGAGAAGGGTCCTTCAGTTTAAGTAGGACTGCCTGAAAAAAAGTTGGGAGAGGTTTCATAATGAAAGCATGAGATTTAACGTGGTTTTCCACAAGGCCTCTATTGGCCTTAAGGAACATAGAGTTTGATTTGATATTTATACTTTCTGTTTGCATTAATCTTTAAGCATACCTTTGATTTTTATTAGAACTGTGTGTCGCCGAATTCCTTTGTTGATAACGATGTAATTATTATGTTTGTTGGTTTCTTTATTTTTATACGTATCATTTCCTTACAGGTTGCAAAATTATCGTCAACAATAATAACATTTCTTTTGTTGAGCAAAAATGTTAGTTTCTTTGAGTAACATCAATACTGTTAGATTTGATATTTATACTCTCAGTTTACAATAAGGTCAAGAAACTTAATTTTTTTTGCAAATTCAGGTGGGTGACCACGCTCATTGATAACAATGATATTATTATTTTTATTACATCTTTGCTTTTATAGATGTTGTTCTCTTATAAGTCACCACATTATCTTTAACAATAATAATGTTTCTTTTATTAAGAAGATTCTTTTTATGACATTAAATCATTTGCATAACACTCTCCATTTTCACCTCCAAGACATACTTGAAAAATCCAAGAGATCATATTTGATATTTTTAAATTTCAAATATAGATATTTGATTACTAACAAGGAATTAAAATTATTTATTTAAAAAATTTGAGAATTGCATCATATATTCATAGTTGTTGATTTAAATCAGCGGGAGAAGGGTCAATTTATGGGAATAAAAATTCACACACGACATAAACCTCTATTTTAAGGAAAACGACACATATAGAATTCAAAGACATATAAATGTTTACTTTCAAAAGAGGAATCAAGGAACAATAGACCACAAAATGCACATCAAAAGTCCAGTAAGTTTGAGTAAAGAAAGTATAATTCTACTTTGGGTTTGCTCTTCACAATATAGTAAAACTTCAAATAAGAGTCAGCAATGCATATTACAAATACAATGCAAGGAACTCATTAAATGTTTAATTTACCTAAACAATTACAAAAAGTTCAATGAAAATTAAAGCAGCCAACAACCCACTGTCTCAAGCCAAGCCCAAAATCTAAACCCAAACTCTATCTAAGTACAAGGGATGCCAACCTCCACACATGCGTGGTTCGATATTTTATACATATCTAACACTAGTTCCTTTGGTTCACGTCTTTCATCTTCAGACAATAAGAGGGTGCTTGAAAATTAATCTCAGATTTCAATTCCAATGCAGATCTGGCTAAGATCCCTTTTATGTGGGATCCACTGTGGAAACAAACACTGGATTTTACTACTATGCGAAAAAAAAAGATTTGTTTCCCACGCACTTACGGAAAAAACATCAGATTTGAGGTTGAATGGAATGAGGTCTGTCATCAAATTCATGAATCTGAGATTCTAGTGATCTCAAATCCGAGGTTACCAAACGCTCCATAAAGGACTTCACTTATTGTCAAACAGAAGTTTTTGTTTATTACACAAACAACATGCAAGTAATACACAAAGTAGAAACAATGAAGCACTTTATCTCTTATTAGTTTGACCTAACCTACCTCAAGAAGCACAGTAATGTTTTTTGAATTTCCAGATCAGAATACATGGAATTCGACTGCCTTTGTGTTCAAAAATTGACTGGTATGTTGAGTGCTATAATTAAAAATAAGTTCTTGCTGCATTGATGCCTTGACTTGAACAAACTCAACAAATTGCATATGGTCAAATCAAGTGCGCCACTCTTAATTTCATACTCCAAGTGCGATATTAGGCAATGAAATTGATAAAGTTGAGATTAATGATATGTTAATTGAAATTAAACACTTAATGGAGTTGGTAATGGCTGAAGACTCAACTTAGCCATTACCTAGTGATTGCCTTGATCAATCTACGCAACTCAGGTGGCCAGTCCATTTCTACCAAGTTCATGGTGCGGAGTCGGGTACGTGGTGGCCTACTATGTCTAGCAATCAACGGGTTTGCGTTGGTGGACTTAGTTGAGGTTGGTCGGACAGGGTTGGGGATTTAAATTGTTACTTCACCGAAATTTTGTTCTAGCCTATGTACTTCTGAATTGTCCATGCTTGCATGTTGTATTTGGAGATGTATTAAGTGCTTAGAGGACATTTGTTTGCACTTGATCTAAAATCTCCAGGATTTAATAACTGTGGACTTAAAATGAGTCAATACTTTCCTTTATCTGATCTTAAATTTGACATCTTCTCAATGTAGAAAGATCCTTAATTTCATGAATGATCAGTTATACCATAGATGTTTTGTCACATCAGTCAAAAAACATGTCATATCAGACTTATATCAAATAGTTTAAATTTGAAGGAATCAAGTGACTTCTGAGAATTCACCCATTGCAATTGATTTATAAAGGAACGGGTTAGGTGTTAAACACCTATAAATCTGTTGTCAATTGTGAAATGTATTTTCTTCTTATTCAACTTTTACTGACATCTTACTCCCATTTATTTTTATGTCATACGTTGGTTAGTCAATTTGGTGGATCTAATATATATATATATATATATATATATATATATATATATATATATATATATATATATATATATATATATATATATATATATATATATATATAT
>JAANDH010000720.1:0-30088 GCA_011799765.1 Nymphaea thermarum
TCCGGTCTGCCCTAAGGACTACTTAAGTCCATGTAAACCCTAATCTCTTTGAGTTAATGAAATTTAGAAGAGAGAGAGTGTCTGGCTGTGAGTGCACGTCAGACCTCCTCACCCGTGGTTTTTCTTCCCTCGTGTTGAGGGTTTTCCACGTTACGTTGGTGTGTGATCCTCTTCTCTCGTGCATATTTTTATTCTACATTTTTAAAGCTTGACTTAAACTTGAGTGTTGAAGGGACATTTAGAAATTTTTCCTTCAAACTTAAATGTTCAAGGGGCATTCAGAAATTTCCCTTTTTGAATTTACAGAAATTTACTAGTTTCTATTTATCCCTGCAGCTAATGCTATGGTTGGTCCACAATTATGGATTACTGGTCTCTTCTATCGAGCTAGCAACAAGCACCATGGGATTGTTGAGGAGACTACAGATTTTAAATTGACCCCTCTTCAAGTTAGTACTGGTTTCATAATTCTTTTTCTAGTTGATCTTTTACCAAAGTTCAATCTTCTGTTGCCAATTTGATAAGGTATTTCTGCCACACATTATTGCATTTGTTTCAGGATTCATCTCTGTTCTGTTGTTTGTATTATTTATCAGAAGGCTAATCTAGAATACTTTTCTCGGGAATGGTTGACTTCTTCATGCCTAAGTGAGTGAAAACAGTGATTGCTCATTCACTTTTCGCACTGTTCTGTTCCACGAAGAACTTTGGTGTCAGTTTAAAGCCGACTTTTCTTTTCTGCTTTTCTGTTTGTTGAATGAGATGCATGGTGCATCTTTGGTGGAACACAATGTTATAAGAAATTTTTACAATACAGGCAGCACAAAATTCCTTCTTGTCATGGGTTGGCAGAAGAAACTCTTCTGTGTGATATCTTGTTCTGTATCTTAGCAATCCTCACTTTAACTTTTGTGATTTCTTTGTCTACTTAGCAGGAAGAGCGACTACAGAAACTTCAGGATCGGATAGCTGTGCCATTTGATGAGGCATGTCATGAACATCAAGTATTGCTCATTCTTTTTCTCTCATCTATTTGTACCTGTCTGCTGAAATCCATATTGTCCAAAATTGTAAGAACTTCTCATGGTTGTTTGTGTTTATTCGAGTTCATGGTGCCTTACAGTCTAAACATGGGCACCAGGAAGATCTAAAGGAAGTAGTGGTGTTAGACAAAGATGACCCCGAAAAAAGTGGATTTGTATCTCAGTCACAAACTCTAAAAACTTGTGAATTTTCAATTGCAAAGAATATGAAAAAACTTCTCAGTGACATGCAAAACTTTTTAAGAATGATGAAAAAAGGAATCCTTCAAGAAGGTGTAATCACTTAATGCCATAAACCAGTTGGTTAATAAGAAATTACTGCAAGAAGATGGTCTCATCACCAGGAATTAGAAGCCTTATCATACTCTGTTATTAGAAAAGAGGAAACTAGGAACGTCTGAATCACTAAACTTTTATCAGTCGATGGCAGTATGTGGTTCACACTCATCACTGTCAAGTTGTATATTTTCACACAGGCTAGTACGTGAAAAATTTATTCAAAAGTTGTATCGCATAACTTCAGGAGCGGGTGCCAGTGTGCAAAGAAATAAAAAGCGTTATATCAGATACAACTCAATTCCAAGATTAGCAATTACACACACACACACACACACACACACACACACACACACACACACACATATATATATATATGTGCGCCCTCTCCCAAGTTGTTCGGAAAATGGCACACTGGCACCCGCTCCTGAAGTTATGCGATATAACTTTTGAATAAATTTTTCACGTACTAGCCTGTGTGAAAATATACAACTTGACAGTGATGAGTGTGAACCACATACTGCCATCTTGTGATACTAAACCTCGACTGATAAAAGTTTAGTGATTCAGATGTTCCTAGTTTCCTCTTTTCTAATAACGGAGTATGATAGTGTGTGTGTGTGTGTATACTATATATGTATATAAAACCCTCGCCCAAGTTGTTTGGAAAATGGCACACTGGCTATATATGAACTGGCAGCTGCATCCATGGTATGCCTGGTGCTCATCCATCTCTGGTTCAGCAGACTATTTGCTGCTCCCATGGGATATAATTCACGAGAAATTTTTTCTTGCTTTAGATACATCCTACTTTGACTTGGCTGCACGCAAAGCTCGGTAACCAAGTTGATGGCTGGCAAACTGTGAAAGCTTTTTTTTTTTATTTAAAATTTAGGTAAAGGACTATACTAAATGGTTCAATAAAAAAAGAAGGATAGATTAAGCTGCAGATCCTAGAATTGTTCGTATATGTTCAAAATGACGTTAATGGCCCTTCTCCATGATATTAAATGTTTAGAACAAACCTAAAATTGTTGCCTCTGGGGTGTGGAACTTTGCCATTGACCATCTTTTTGTTTCCACTGGAAACAGAAAGAAACCTCTTTTCATTTTTTATTATTATCCACAACCTCAGTAGATGGTTTATGTTTGTATTTTTCATTCTCTGCAGATTTTTATATTTTTCAGGTTACATGCTTTTAAACAATTGAAAGTATTGGTTTTTTCTTTTTTCATATTAATTATTAACAAGTAATGATTGAATTTTTGTTTTCTTTGCTCGTTCAGATTAAAAGTGCTCATTTTTTAATGGCAGGAGGCACTCAAAGCTTTATGGGTTGCTGCATTTCCAGATATTGCTCTTGAAGGCTGCATATCTGAGCAGTGGAAAGAAATGGGTTGGCAAGGTCCAAATCCCTCAACAGATTTTAGGTGACACACCTTTATCTATTTTTCCCTCATTCAGATCTTCAATTTTGTTCTGTCAGAACCACCTGCTATAATGTACTTAACTCTCCTGTACTATTAACTGTTACTCATGCACGTGGACATCAGGATGTTATTTAGCTAGTTCATCAGCCTTTTCTTTTTTTCCTTTGGACTTGAATTCAAGGACATTTCGTTCATTATGTGCATGTTGTGCTGTTTTATTTTGTGTGTCTGTCGAGGTGAGCTTGCCAAAATGTCTAAGTCACACAGGTGCGCCAACTATGGTGGTGCACTCGCACCGATGTGGGTGCGGGTGCGGCCTGACACGGCACCCCACTTGGTCAAACCGAATCGGATGCTGCTGACCGCACCCATTGTTTTTTTTCTCTTGTTTTTGTTTTTTCATTTTTTCCCTTCTCCTATCTTTCCTTCTTCTCTCTCTCTCCCCATATTTTATTTAATAAAACTTTTGAATTTTGTCTGAGATTAAGGTAACCTTGAAAAAAAGTTTAACAATATAGACAAATAAAATTACTTATATATATATATATATATATATATATATGTATATATGTATATATATATGCTCTCGTCGTACCCGCACCCAATTTTTTTGGAACTTACCTCATCCCTCACCTGCACCAGCACCTGCACTCCGCACCCATGTGACATTGAAGCTTAGCTAGCATTCCTTCAATTTATTCCCACATCATCTGTTAGGCCTTAATGCTTTCTGCAGTTATCTGTAGGACTTCCTGCAGTGGCATTGTCCTTCATGTAATTGTTGAGCTACGTTCAAGTTATTACCACTTTGTATTTTTCTTTTTCTTATAACTCTCAAACCCCATCCACGTGGCTACATGATTGAACAGTTGAGCTTGAGACCTTCCAGTTGGAAAATATAGGGTTCGGTACCTGAGTTGTGTCCATACTGGCATGATCTGGCACAATTTACTACCCCAAGCTCCTATGTAGAGAAAAAAAAAAGGTTTCTATTTTTTCACTGTTATTTCCTGTGTATCGATTTCAGTTGAGCAAATGAGCCTGATGCCTTAAAATGTTTTGTTCCTATTCTACCCTTGACTTGTTTCTTCTGACTTTTTGATGTTCTAAGTTCACTTGCTCCTTGTTTCTGAATTAGAATGTGCAAATTCGACTGTCTGAATAATATTCTTATACCAATGTAAGAAAACGTGGTACTTAAGAAATTGCAGTTATGTAGACATTTGAATACTGCGTCAGGACATTAAAACTTGTACTGTAGAACTTTCTTTATGTAAAAGCTAAATTTCAGCCACATACTCAATTGGCTTATGGGAAATCTTTAGCTAAAGATCTGGCACATCTAACAGCTTGTAGAAGAAAACGACAATTAGCCTCCATGCGTTTTTGCCATCAATGGGAACTTTTGGTTGATGATCTCCAGTCTTTAAGATATGATATATCGATTTATTTTCTCATTTTCACTTATACAATTCTATGATCATGTGTGAGCAGCATTTCCTTCTCTGGTTTGTTTGCAAAAGTTCTGGTTAGAGCTCGTGAACTTTAATAATTTTCATTTTACAGAGGCTGTGGATTTACTGCTCTCGAAAACCTGCTGTTTTTTGCTAGGAATTATTCAGTAAGCATAAATTAGTTGCCCCCCTCCCCCCCACCCTGACTTGTTTACTCTACATCTGATTGACTTGGTTCTTCTTTAAATGAAGGAACAATTTCAGAAGTTACTCCTTAAAAGCGGAGGAGAACGGGCTACATGGGAATATCCATTTGCTGCTGCTGGCATCAACATCTCTTTTATGCTAATAAAAATGTTAGACTTGCTTTCAGGTGAAGTGTCATTTCTTTTTGTTTTGGTTGTTTCTGTTGGATGACCGTAAATGCATTCTCTTCTTAAGTTCACTTCTTCATGATTCTTTTTTCCAGATAGACCAAAATCTATCCCAGGGATCAACTTTCTGAGAATTTTGACAGGTAAAACTATCCATGTGAAACTAACTACTCTTGACTTCTTAAATTTTATTTGACGGGTATAACTTGCACCGTTTTATAATTTTTTACCTTCTGCTTTTGCAGAGGATGAAGAGGCTTTTGACGTGTTATACTGTGTATCATTTGCAATGATGGATGCACAATGGCTTGCTATGCGTGCTTCCTACATGGAATTCAATGTAAGTTCTGTAAGTTCTGTACCTTCACCAAAGATATATATATATATATATATATATAGACACACACAAAGAGCGGCTAAGATCTTTTGCTTTTTCTTTGTTCAGGAGGTTTTACAGGCGACCAGGATTCAGTTGGAAAGAGAATTATCACTTGAAGATGTGCACCGCATTCGGGATCTACCAGCACACAACCTGTTATCTCTGTAGGTTTTCTTTTAATGCATCAAAATACCTTTCGTAAAATTAAAAACGATCTGCAACACCTTTTCCTTTGTTCCTGCCACCATCTGTGCGCTTCGCTTCTCTTCTGCTTTTCTCAAGCCTTAGTTAAGTTAAAGGCTACCCAGATAAACCTCAAGAGAATCAACACCATGAACTAAATTTCATGAAGCTGAAAGCAACTGCATAGTGTCCATCATATTATGCGCAAGACCAGAGCCAAAAAAATGGAAATTAAAGAATAGCTAAACAAGTGAACTACAATCCACCAGCTTGTTCCTTCAGTTAATGAGTTGACAAAAGAGAGATTGAATGAGGAAGGAATGTGGAGAAGATGACAAGGGGCCTTCCACTCAGAGTCCTGCGCAAAGCATCCAGTAAGACAGCCACCATTTCCCCAGAAAATCTCATCAGCCATGGTCGAAGGAAGACACCCCACAAGCCCACGACGGCAATCAGCACTTCTGTGCCGAACCCCATTTCTTTCGCTCCCACCTCCAAAAACCATGGGTCGGAAGAAAGTAGCTACATTTCTCTTCAGTGGTTTGGGAGCTCAGAGAAGTATTTATTTGCTTGGATGATGATGGGTGGGTCCTGGCGCCTTCCCGCTCCCCCTTTAGATTTTTTCTGAATGAAAATAAAGGGTACAAAATTATCAGAAACTTGCGCGTTCAAAATTTTATGAAAGACGGCTACCACTGCAGACGATACTGTGTGCCGGAGGTTCATTGAAGAAGAGTGTAAATTCTTGTGTACCATTCTATCTGCTGCTGACCACTAGCTTGTTGAACAACCGTTCTCACCTTCTAGTCAGGCGTTTCTTTTTGTTCTTTTGATGGGCAACATTGTTATCCTTGCAATTTGGCTTCGGCCCCTTGGCATTGATGTGGATCGGACGGCGTGGTTGATGGCAATGTCTCTTGTTGAGGCCTCATGTGTTCAAGGCGTTTTTACTGAATTGCTGATTCGTTGGCAACTTATTGGCAGAGAAAAAGAGCGAGAGTAAGAGATTGGCTTTTCTACTGACCCGTTAGAGCTTCTATGTAGCACCACTGATCGTGTAAATTTTTACCAAGTTAATTAGACGTCATGAACTCCATATGCATATGACGTTTTTGTTGTGAGGAGAAGCTGGGACACTCTTTAACTGCACAGGAAGCCTTTGAGGTTTAATTATTTTTTGCCAGCTGATGCAATAATTGAGGTTCAGGTACATAAAATTATTGAATAGCTAGCGGAGAGAAAGCGGTGCACGTTACATTATCGTCGCTCGCAGACAAACAAGTCTCTTTCTCCCTTGGAACCATCCTTTTGCACACCTTGTGAAGCGCGTAAAATCAACTTGTAACGTTGGCCTTTAATTTGGTATTCTTTCCGCTGCTTTTACATTGTTGGCCCATGTTAAATTGCAGCTTTTAACATGAGTTTTACTCTGTTGGAGCTTTGCTGTTGGGATTGACTATAAAACCGATGAGGCCTTGTCCATTATCAAGATTGCCCGAACTAATGTGGCAATGAAATGACTTCAGCACTTTAGAGAGAGAGAGAGAGTTTCTGGAGTGATATCTGGTTGGCTGTCTTTGACGCTCAAATTGCTTCTAAACTGTTCATGTAGACTAGCATTCATGATTCAACGCCTTTGTTAATCCATCAGCGAGAAAAAGTAATTCCTAAAAATGATCTTCTATTGACTAAGAAGCTGATTTTTATACTTTAAGACGTGTTTTTAATTTGATCTGCAGGGCGTCAGATGGATGAGAATTAAAAACAAAGTATACGTTTCTACTGTTGAGCATCGTACGTGCATGACAACCAAATTTGTCCCGGCCAAACTTGTGAGATAGGACTGAACATAGATCTGTCCGCCCGCATCTAGTGGTGGGACATACACAAGACATGCAAACTTTTTAATAATGTGCAATGTGCATTTTCTTCAAAATTTTCAGTACAAACATGGGAGTTTATTGAGTCACACTTGAAAATTTCGTGATTAAAGAAAGACCTGAATGCAATGACCGAGCAACTATTTTTAGCATTTTGGTAAACAAATGGCACCGAACTGTCCATCCTGAACTATAGTACACTCTTCTTGTTGAAATTTGAGAATGACTACAAAACTAGCATTATCAGTACCAACATGAATCGGCCTGTCAGTTTTTCAGAAGGGTAGTATTTGATAACTTCGGATCTGATCTGAAATGCATAAAACGTGAGATCAGCAGCATGGATTTCAGATCCACTGTAACCAAGAAAAGGGTTGCGCATGTGAGATGCTTATTTATTCAACAATTGCAGAGGTATAAATAAAGAGAACTTTCAAATATAGACTAACGTGCTCCGTAAGAGAAGGGAAAAGTCTGCTAGTCCGTAAGAGAAGGGAAACTTTTGAATGATCACAGAAAACTCTATGGATTCATGCTACTGCAGAGGGTTAATTTTCAGTTCTTAGACTCGGATAAGCTCTTTGGGATGCTGCGGCGGTATAATATAGCAGAGAGACATCAGCTGGCACAAGAGATTCTTAACCTGAATCTTTAACACTCATTTGATGAACACTAAGCTCATTTGATAAGCATGTGGGGACAAATTTGATTCCTACATAGCGCCTATCACGAATGAAATTTCATTTAAAAGTGGCCGATAGATTTAAGTCAAATTCTTCAAGGGTCTGAAAAAATAAAAAAACATGGCTACTCTAGAGTCTAGCCTCTAAGGGTTTAGTTATATCTAATAGCTCTGGTTCACGATCTGCTACTTATCCCGTCAATGACAGTACATGGGTAGTAGATTGTGGGTTTAAATGCAATTGCATTCGTGATAGGCGCTATGTAGGAATCAAATTTGTCCCCACATGCTTACCAAATGAGCTTAATGTTCATCAAATGAGTGTTAAAGATTCAGGTTAAGAATCTCTTGTGCCAGCTGATGTCTCTCTGCTATATTATACCGCCGCAGCATCCCAAAGAGCTTATGAGTCTAGAACTGAAAATTAACCCTCTGCAGTCGCATGAATCCATAGAGTTTTCTGGGATCATTCAAAAGTTTCCCTTCTCTTACGGACTAGCAGACTTTTGCCAAGCGATTAGCTATATCCATTCAGGGGCACCATTATTATCAGGAAAGGAAGACTTAATCTGTTCCCTATTAATAGTAGTGATTGACTCGGCAAACACCGATGGCAAGCCATTGTCGCCGCAGTGGAACTAATCTGATCAGGACTTCGAAGCATTCAATGGCAGATGGAACAGAACACTGTTGGCCCTTTTCAGCTAGAAGTCAGTTGACTAGAAACATGAGATCAGACACCATCTTATTTCAGAACTATAGAAGAAGACGCTTTGCTCAAAACTTGCCATCTGTGGTAGAAAGCTCATTGGTCATGTGAGCTGATCTTTTTTCTAGAACATGGTGCTACAACTGCCAACAATTGCACCTTACAATTCAAGATGTGAAATTTTGCCAACCAAGGTGGTATTAGAGGTGAATGTACTAACTAAGGTTTTAGTACTGATTTAATGAGTTACTTCTCAGTTTCACCGTCTGAATTGGTCCCAACATTACTGCCCAGGTATGACATAGTCTTTGGGATCAGCATCTGACTACTGGCAGGACCAACCAGGTGAAATCTCTCAACGGGATTGGATCCGTTGCCAGCAGCACTGGGTGGCTGCCAAATGTCGATACATCGGCGTCTGATGTTACACAGTCACGGAAAACGATGGCAACCAACTCTCAACAGACATCTGTTGCCAACTGTCAAGCACAGATGAAAGGCAGAGTAAGCATCCTTATGTCCAAACAGTGGTGACAGAAGCAACCACAGCAAAGCAAAGGAGGTGAGTGGTCTGCCCATGCAAGCCATCTGTATTAAAGCATTACTCTTCATAGTGCATGAGCATCACCCTGCTTAACGTTGTATCATTCCCTGAGATCTCTAATTTACATTTCTGTATCCGCGTCTTCCTTTCTCCCATGATTTGAGGCCGTCAAGTAACGCAGAGAGATTTTGAGGATCTGAAGCAAAGTAATTGAGACATCCATGTAAGGTCATATTAGAGATTGAAAAGGAGAATTTTTCAAAAAAAAAAAAATCAGCATCTTACAGTAAAGATTTAGTAAAACATACCCAAGTTGCCATTATTATTGGAAATGTACAGATTTTTTTTTTTTTTTTTTGAGTTAAATAGATAGGATCATTAGCTTCATTTCTACAGGGTCAATATTATATCGGTGGAGATTTACAATGCCCATTTCACTGAAGTAGTTAAGAAAAGACATGCTTTAACAGCTAGAAAGCACATCAGGTGATACAGATTTATGGGAATGTAAACTTGCACCTAGTTTCTGGCATATTAAAAGACTGCACCTTACTAGCTTATTTGGATATGGATACCATGCATCATTACTTTGAGAAAAGTCAGATACACTAAACAGTAATAAGTGTGCTAGAAAATCTAGTATCATGGAAAACAATGAACACGACATTAAGTACTGATTTTGAGGTGTTACAATCATTTCATGGTACATGATTTGTCTACTTCTCTAAAAGTTTGTAAGTATTCTAATATTATCAAAAGCTTATACGCGTTTTTTGTTTTTTTTGGATCTTGACAACTGCTTGGGAGGATTGATTGCCCTGAGAATTGAGGGTTTGATCTAACACGGGCTTAACTTATATCCTTAGCTCTTTCCAGAGCCATGAATATAAAATTTCCATTGTCCCCAAATTCATTGATCGCTTCCTTGAGAAAAGAAATAAGGGAGAAAGGTTATTGGCTTGTGTCCATGAACTAGAGATGCAAATATTACAAAATGATGTTGTAATTTTTGCACCTTTTAAACTATGATGAGATCATGGATATGAAATCCTAAGATACCAAGATCTCAGATCAACTTGAATCTGAGACCTGAGGAATCAACATTACATGTTAACAGGAGGCCATCATGTCCTAAATCCGCTAATTTGGGATAATATATTAGATTTGAATCGGATATCTAATTGAACTGTCCCAAAAAATCGGATATGGAAAAACATTTAATATTTAACTAAGAAATTGGATAGGATTTGGATTCAAGAAATGACATATGATCAGATTTGGATATACATAAATATCTGATTAGATCTGGTATTCAGGTCAGATTTAGTTTTAAATAAATATTCTATATCCAATGACCTTTGATTTTGAAAATTGGTCAGATTCAGTCCAAATTTTGAATTCAGATTCATATATGAATGTAAAAATTGGATTGAGATAAGATTTTGGATTCAGTTCGGATGCAACTATTCTTCATTCGTTTTCGAATCCGAATTCAAATTCAAGTATATGAATATCCAAAAACGCAGATATGCTTAAGAGTATATCCAATCCAAATACGATCCGTTGACATCCCTACAAGCAATTCAGGCTGATTTTACCAATTCAAGTAGCACACTGATCTACATTTGAAAGTTCTCTTTATTTATACCCCTGCAACTGTTGGGGCATGTTTGCTAATAACGAAGCATCTCACATGACCCGAACCCTTTTGTTGGACCACAGTTCCATGCGTTTTCAAATGTACAGTGGATCTGAAATCCATGCTGCTGGTCTCACGTTTTATGCATTTCAGATCAGACCCGAAGCTATCAAACACTACCCTACTGAAAAGCCAATAGGCCGATTCATGTTGGTACTGATAATGCTGGTTTTGCAATATTTCTCAAATTTCAACAAAAAAAGTATGTATATAGTTCAGGATGGACAGTTCGGTGCCATTTATTTACCAAGATGCTAAAAATAGTTGCTCGGTCATTGCATTCAGCTCTTTCTTTAATCACGAAATTTTCAAGTGTGACTCAATAAACTTCCATGTTTGTACTGAAAAATTTGAAAAAGATGCACATTGCTCATTATTAAAAAGTTTGCAGGCGTACAGATCTATGTTCAATCCTATCCCACAAGTTTGGCCCGAGTTACTGACCCATGGTTAATTGAAAATTTGTTGACCATATATTTAGTGCCCTATGGAAAAGATTTCTGGCTCTGCCTCTGCATGCGAGTTGCGATAGACAGTGAAATGCGATCAACTAGAGCTATGCGCCTCATGAAGCAGAATGTCTTCGAATTAAAATTTAATTTTTATCACATACACATTTCTAGACTCAATCTGACCAAAATCTGAGAGAAAAATCAATCAAATTGTAATTAAAATTTAAGAAAAAACATAAACTACCTGCTAAAAATAAAGACAAAAGATGAAAATATTGAATGTCTGTTGATCTGAAATGAAGGCGTTATTTAAAGGATTCAATTTTGATTCCATAACTGAATCTAAATGTGATAGGGCTTCCTATCTTGTATCAAAGTTGGATCATGATCAAAAGCTAGATCAAAGAGGTGGTTTGGCATTAGGGGCACTCTACTAGTGCCTCATGAATATGCCCTAAAAGGTTGGGGGACTCTAGAATGAGAGTTCCATGAATCTTCCTAGTCTTTGAGGAAAAGTCAAAGGGCACTAATAGAGTGTCCCTGATGAAAAAGGACCCATAAGAGGTAGTTTAGCATGATCAGTAATACATTCTCACGAATCTGCCCCAAAAAACATGGCAGATTTATGGAACAATTTTTAATGTGTATAATGAATCTAAAAAATTTTTGTATTTCTACATAGCCCTGAAGAGGTTGTTTGGTAGTAGTTACAAGTTGTTACTGTCTTATGAATTTGTCACAAAAAAATGAGGCAAATTTGTTAAATGCTGCCACACAGTGTTCCATAAATCTATCTGGCTAATTGTTGTGACAAATTTATGGAACAATAACAAGTTGTTATTGTTCCATGTGGAGTCCCAAATGTTTGGAGCAGATTCATGAGAGACTTAGGTTACCATTCCATGAATCTTCCTTAACATTTGAAGCAAATATATGGGATAGTAGCATCTTGTTACTGTTGCCAAACAACCCTTAAATGTATCAAGTTGAGCTGTATAATGGAAACTTCTTCTCATGACAATGTGTAAAAGAGAGTCGAGAACATGACAATGTAAGTCATATTGGCCAAACCTATATAACACTATTGCGCCTCTCCTTTTATTTTCTTTCTGCAAACATGATACCAAAGCCATCCTTTGATCAGTAGTTTGTTTCTCAAGCTTGTTCCCTATGGGATGATCCTCAATTGAAAGCTCTCATGAGACAACAAGAAGTTAGAGAGGATAGATTGGTGCGTTTAATGGTTGCCATCCAAGAAAGATGTTAACCCCAAGTAGTTGGAATGCATTCCGCATTCATCATGGTGCCTCAAACAGAAAATTGGAGAGATTCTTTGGCAACATAGTACTTTCCCTCAAGCCAACTGGATAGATGGCAAAGTTCAATGCAGGGGAATGAGTTTAGCTTCAACTTTTTAAAGCAATGGTGGAGCCATTCATTTGTTATTTGCAAGCTTGATAGAAATACATAGTGCAATATCATGAAGAAGTTTGGTGTTGTCAAACCTCCTACTCTAGAGCTCTTGAGCAGGGGACTTAAATGGTGGTCCTTTGGGGATATTATGTTGGAAAGCTTGTTTTCATTTTGTTGTGTGGTTAATTTTTAGGATAAGAAATTTATGAAACATGAAGGGAAAGGGCCCTCAAATGAGAGGCTGAAGCCCTCTCCTTCCTCTTATCCACTTAGGGTCTAGAGCTGTTTCAAGACCTACGTAATCTTAATTCACCTTTTAACTCGAGTGTCATACATGTCACCATTTGCAATCAAGAGGAATAGCACCCAAGAGAATCCCAACTAGTGAGGATATGCCTCCGAAAATTGAAGCCCACCAGTAACAATATATATATATATATATATATATATATATATATATATATATATATATATATATATATATATATATATATATATATATGGTGGCCCATTGTAAAGAAAGAATTAGCGTAATGAATTGAAGCCTATCAGATAACAGGTTGGAGAGCTTATCTCCAGCTGTTTTGGTGGACGATGCTATATCCTATCCTTCTAAGACACTGCAATATTTAATAGATTAACCAAAAGATATTCGGAGCTAACATCAATCTTAATGATATATCGGGTTGCATGTGTGAAAGACCAGAAGACCCGGATGGCCAGAGGATTTCAGCGTATATATATTGTATTGGTGATTTAAAAAAAACTAAGCAGTTTGAGCCTTTTCCGTATTTAAAACCTTATATTACTTAGAACTCTCTCATTCTCTTACTTAATGATAACCTGGGTCAGTTTCTCCCCGTAACTATGTTAAGAAATGTAATTTAGTTGCTGATCTCCTTTAATTTTTAGATGGGATAGAACAAAACCCCCTTCCCTCCTTCCCCATGTCTCTTGGTAAGGACTGGACATGCAGATCCCCATGACATCACTTTCGACTTCATATGACTCAGAGTCTTAGTAGTAGTAGTGCTCATGAGAATCGAAATAAAAACATGAGTTATCATAGCCTTTTGTTGGGCGGGCGGCAGTAAAGCAATCTTTCCAAGGTCTTAATTTTAATTATAAAGGTAGGTAAAGACAACACTTATTGTTCTCTCTCTCTCTCTTTCGTATAAGTTGCTTTTATTTTTTTTTAGCATTAAAAAAATTATTTAAATTTCTTATTTAAGAAGTTGAAATCATTTCTGAGACTCCAATTGGGGATGGACGCAAGGAGCCATCTTTATGGTCAGTTCTCCAGACGTGCACACAACAAGGGTTGGATGGGACTAAGGTTTTGTCGTTCTTGGCTGTCGTGGAATGGATTCAAGCGCAAGTATGTAATAATGGTTTGAGATTTTGGTTGTCTTCCTCTCCTTTCCAACCTGGCCTCTAATCTGTTGAGTTGCATCGATCCGGACATACTCGCACCGCCTCCTAATTAATCGCATTCATTCGTTGGTTTCTTTCTTGCATTTCAAGAAAACATAGTGATATATTCGATCCCCTAATCCTTCAAAAGCATATTCTTCACTCAAGGCACATTATTAGCCATCTCCTTAAGAAAGATCGGCATAATCGCTGTCAGTTTAATTTTTTATTTTTGGATGCCAGCTCGCTTCAAGATCACAACCTTCCTTGTTTTTTAATGATGACACCTTATTGGCAAATAGAACAATATTTAACTATCCTCTTAATGTGGACTATCGATTGGGGTAGATTAATGAAACACTTTCAAAAGTGTTTTATGAACTTGTCTTAACTTTTGAGTCCGATTTATTAACAGTTACAAACTATTCAATTTGCCAAACGAGTTCAAGACTGTTTAACAGTTTTTAGAGACTTTTGTCTTGTTTTTTTATTAACCATCCATTTAAAAAAGATTAGTGACCAACATGATTTGTCTAATAGGTAAGGATTTAGAAATTAGTAGGTATGTGACTCTTAGGTACATGACCTGTAAGGAATAATTTTAGTCATTGATCTTTCTAAGATAAAAAAATGAAACAAAAAACAAGAAAAAAAAACTGTCAATTAATGCTAGATGATCAAAATATTCGCTTCGCATCTAAGGATATCATGTTTATTTATTTATATATTCGATAACTTTGACAAAGCCAGACGACGCCATTGGGCACATCATTTATGGCATGAACAAGGAGTCTATGGCTAACTAAAGCTGGTTATATCCAGAGGCCTGTGCATAGCATTGTGCGTAGGCTTATGTGCATGCTAATACTCCAAAAGAGCGGGCCAAAGTCTCACTACAAGTGGGTCAAGGATACAGTTGGCATTTTCTTAAAGGCTATGTACCACCTGTTCTCAACAGAAGCACTGTCTATTATTCAAGTTTTCATAATTGGACTGCAAAAACTACTGAAGAAAAAGAGGGAATATTTGATGTTGAAGATATGAAAAGAAAATTAAAAGACTTGAGGACAAACCTTTAAAACTTTGTGAGGTGGGGTGGTGGCATACAGATGAGTATGATACCTACTCCTTTTTTCCATGCATCTCCATCTTTTCTTCCTCTTTAATTAGCCGGTGGGTGGTACCAAAGTACCATCTTTTACATTTTTTCCCATAAGCAAACTTTTTGTGAGAGAAATATTTCTATTATGATAGCATTTTTTTTCCTGAACAACCGTCAATTCTCTCTTTCTCTTTCTCTCTCTCTCCAAACCTTTCATCTTTCACTCATGTTTAAATAGTCTACAAAGATGTGGCTTCCATATTCATCATAAATTTTTAAAATAATGATATGAACCTTCTTAACCTTTTTAACTCATTTTACATGCCAAAGTGCATAAAGATTTTTTGAATATATATGGCCTTTCGTCCAGCAGGAAAACAAGCGCCGCAACCCTGAATTCTCTGGAGACCCATCTGTTTTTAACAATGATATGACATAATTTGCTGCATTATTGGATAGACTACAGGGTTATCTGTCAAATAATTTCAAGATTTTGGTTGTCACGAGGAAGGTGCTTTTCTTCTTCTAAATTTACCAAACCAAGTTTGAATTTGATCTCAATTAATTTATTTCCACATTGAACTGAGATTTTGCGCTTGAGTTTAGTCGGACCGTAGAATAGGTGTAAATCAAATTAGAATTTGACGCATGGATGGAAGACCAATGTTTAAAATGATGTCGGTACTCAGGAGCGGAGGTAGGTGTCGGCATGGTGGGTGGAGGTAGGTAAATATGGGTATGGTGTGCACAATTATGCAGACAAACCCACATGACAGTTTTTCTCATTTACATATAAGTACTTTATAAAAATTTAAAATATATAACTAGTACCTCTCAGCTAAAATTTTCTGGCTCTGTTACTAATATTATCGAGTATATGATACATAATGTGCATCACCTTAATTTTCTGTTTTACAGAACTGAAAATTCATTTGAAATGTTGTAAATTAAGTTGAAATGTGAAAAACTTATAAAGAATACGAACTTGTATTGGCCTTTAATATTATCTAATTAATGTCCGACAAGCTAAAATATGTGAAACGACCCTGTAAAATCGGCGGAATGAATTGATTCCAATTGAAATAATCTCAAACCGGCTCGGCCCATCTTTCCATGCAAAGAGATGCATTTGTTTAGTTTAAAGTTTTTAACTTTGCATGAAAATATAATGTGATATTTGGTAATGATTCACAACATTGTTGAATTGTCTCAAGAAGCATGCTCAAACGATTGAATTTGAGGCTGACATGTCTCTAATTTGATTTGTAGTTATGAGTATCGTGAGGAATGTGGGTTCTATATGCAGAGTTGAAACATGTAGAAATATTGTCATTTAATATAGACACAGTTCTTACCCTGAGAAAGGAAGAAAGCTTCAGCTCTCACCCAAACAGTGGGATTAATCTTTCTGTTCACCTGGATTTACGACTCCGTTGAATGGCTGAATCGGTCGATTCATTTAATCGAGATCCTTACCGACTCTACTGAAATTGCCGTTGTATTACTCTGCTTGAGAATAAGCACGAAAGATTGGCTACTAAACAGAAAAAGATATCGAAAGATGCTCGTATACATACTTTTCTTAGGACACTGAAAGCTCTGACATGCGAAATCGTCTTCCGAGAATTTTTCTCAGTTCGAGAGGTGCGCTATAAATACTTCTATTTATTGATCAAGGCCAACAGCCAACAATAATACTATGCCTCTGGTGGATGCCGTGTCTCGCTTTCATTAGAAGCCACGGGTGATGCTCGGGTGCTGTACGCTCCAATGGAGTTTCATCACGGAACTGCCCGTTGGGATTTCCTTGCAGCGCCAGCCAGAGTGAGTAGGATGTTGATGATGATGATCCTGATACAGCTTCTTCTGTTGGGCTTCTGTGTGCAATCTTCATCAGCAGCCCAAAGCTATAATATCTCAGATGGGGAGGCAATGGTGGCCTACCGACGCTTCCTGCTGAACAATGGCGTCGGCCGCACCCCCCCTATGGGGTAAAAAAAAATTATAGACATCGATCTTCTTTCGCCTATTCATCTTTCTTTTCCTTTATTTTACCCGTTTCGGGTGATGATGGGTTTTCACTGCAACTTGTGAAGATGGTGTCTGCAGGTGGAATAGTTGGAACCATTTTTACTGTAACATTGATGAGTGGACAGTGAAATCCACGGGTAACTTGCTGCGACCCTTCTGCTCCATGTGCTTTAGCGTCTGACATTGAACTGCAAAATGGTTTCTTATTCCGTGTTATTTTTACTGACCAAACGCCGAATACAGCTGACGCTCTGGTTGCAACCGGTTTGGCCTCACTTGGATATCGATATGTTAACATTGGTATGATTCACTTGATGACCTTTTCCACTACTCTGTTTTTATTTTCAAGACTATTTCTAATTATCCATTAAAATGTGTTAGCCCTTACCTTGCTTGATGCGTGAGAGAGAGAGAGAGCTTTTAAGTGATTTCTGATGATAAGAGGAATCCGTGCCAGAGCACAGATAATGTTGAAACTAGAAAATGTTTAGTTTGAGTTGAAAAGATGGTTGTTAGACTTCCTGTAAGGTTGATTAGTGATTTGGAACTTTAGCATTAATAACTTGAACGCAAAGCAGATGATTGTTGGGCAGAGGGAAACAGAGATGGATATGGTAATCTAGTTGCTCGAGCTTCGACTTTTCCATCTGGCATCAAAGCTCTTGCGGATTATGTTCACAGCAAGGGATTGAAGTTGGGGATATACTCTGATGCTGGGTATGACTCTTTTTACATGGCTTGGAATGTGAACTTTATTGTAATCACTAATTCCATTGAGATGGATCTTCTTCCATGTTATCTTTTCAGTTACACTACCTGCAGCAAAACCATGCCTGGTTCTCTTGGTCATGAGGAGCAAGACGCGAGGACATTTGCCTCTTGGGTTGGAAATATCTTTCTCACTGAATGTTTTCCTTTTCCTATTAGTGTATGTAAAACTTTAATTGCCAACCTGGTTCACCTTGACTAGGCCAGTTGGCTTAAAATCTCCAAAGTTCAAGTAGGTACGCTGTTCAATACCGAAGGCTGCTTCATTCGCTACAAGGTCGAAGCAATAGAAATTTCTTGGTGGTCAGGATAGGAATAGTTAGAAATGTTACAATTAGAATACGGTATTTTAGTTTTCAGCATCACAAATCAGCAATCATATCCGACCACACCAAAAAGATTAACAGTTTCTCTCATCATAAAAAGAATGCAGAATAATTTTGACATGAAGAATGCAGAATAATTTTGACATGTTTTTGATTTTATAAGATATTATTTTTCACAGGGTGTTGATTATTTGAAATATGATAACTGCTACAATGATGGTGCCAGGCCTCAAGATAGGTTGAGTTTCTCATTCTTTTTGCTTTTTTTTTTTCAATATCTTTTGACTGCTTTCTTTCCTTTGTAAATCTAGTTGGATCATCTAAAGTTTAGACATTCATCTGATTAAAGGTAAATTTTCGAGACATATCACATGGATGTGGAACTGGATTCCAGGAGTCGGCAACTTTTACAAAACTTACAACGTGAGATGCACTGGCACATACAAACGTTCACCTATTCTAGTTGCTGAAATGGGAAATCCATGTGGATGGATTTGGACATGGGATGCACTTAATGACTGAATAAGTGATTAAAAAATCTGGCCGCTGTTATACTTAGAATCTCAACTATTCTGCATTAAGTAGCAAAAGGTAGCCATAAGTAAATAAACTTTCTATATGTCAGTACTACCATTCAGGTCTGCTATATGCACAAGATTTATGGTTAACTGTACCATTCGAAGTTGTGTGTAGTGTCTATCACCTTTCTCATAGGTGGTTGAAAAGGTTCTATGAGGAGTTGGCCGACCACTATTTATGGCCATGATTGATTTTTCTTTTTTGACTTCACTGATGAACTCAGGTGCTCCAACAACAAATGAACAATTGACCTTTTTATGGGTCTATTTTGGTTCAGATAGCAAGTCTCAAGCACAAGTTTCTGTGTGCTTTATGCTTTAATCTTCTTCGAATTTTCTCCTGCTTGTACAATTTTTTTTTCCTTGAGTTGCTCCATTGTTTCAGTTTCATTTTCTCTTGTTTTAAATGCAGGTATTTGAAAATGAGCCAGGCATTATTAAGTTCTGGAAGACCAATCTTCTATTCTATTTGTGAATGGTAAACAAAATTACAAATACTTAAAACTAGGAATTTTACTGTTTTGTGCTTCAGTCAGTAGCATGGGTAGGAGAAATATCTTAAGCATGTGTGCTATCAATTTAGAGGTGGGATGCTTGACATACATGGGAAGAACAAGCAGCATTTCCTGTTTTGATCGTCTGAAAATGCATAGCAAGTGGGAGGTGTTGGCAAAATTTGAGAAATCATCTTGCTGCACGGTGGATTGAGAGTTGAGCAGATCATTGTGACACAAAAAGTCTTCATAAAATTATTCACCAAGAGTATTCTTGCTTTGTGTTGGATGTTTCCATTTGTACGTCTTGCACATTTGTTTTGTACGTTTTGGCATTTGGTTATCTTATATAAAGTGATCATCTTGTAGGGGTGATCAAAATCCAGCACAATGGGCTGCCCGTATTGGCAATGCATGGCGGACTACTGGAGACATTAAAGACACATGGGATAGGTCTTGACCTCCCACTGCTTTTACAACCTCAACTGCATGATGGATTCTTTATTCAATTGTAACCCATAGTTGACTTTGTTCATCGAGTTGGTTTTATGATTAATATTCTGTTTCCTCATGTTCCTCTTTCAGCATGACATCTATTGCAGATATCAATAACCTGTGGGGGAGATATGCTGGACCTGGTAGATGGAATGGTATATGAACCTGCACATTGAGTGATTTTATTCCCTTAATATATGTCGTCTATCATAGACAGTGAACACATTTTTACAAACGTGCAGTGACATATCTGTGTTAGTTTTGTTGGTTTTTATTGCACACCTGTTCTTTCTGTTATTAGTTCGTTTATAGGTTGAACAATTATATAATGTGTAATCATACATAGTGATTGCTAGGGAAGGAGCCAAATGAGGATCAGGGAGGGCAAGGGCCGAGCTGGAATTTCAAAAAATTTTAAATGATACTAAAGCTTTTCGAGAAAACCCGTTGTGATTGAACTGTCACCTGTCATCTTTATGGATACAAAGTGCAACTTCTAGATCCTATGCATTCTGTTATTTAAGCAGTTAATTCAAAATACAGAATTTGCCTAAATAACAGATAAGGGTGATTGACAGTCTAGGCATTTTTAGATGGGTTTGACAGCTTGCTCATAAACAAGATGAGACCAGCCATTTTGTTGTTTCTTAGTGAACAAGCCTTGACTTAAGCCTGGACTAATGGTCCTTAAGTCATTAATATAAATGCAATGTTTTGCATACATTGAGCTTCACTAAATTTTGGGCCATAAAATATGCGATGCAATATGATGGGGCTTCTTTTGCTTATTTTTTAGATGCTCATGGTTTGATCATAATCCATTAATCTGTTCTTGAACTCAACAAAACAAAGATAGGAGAAAGAATGCTAAAGAGTTTGCCTCTCTGCCATAATGAGCGCTCAGATTAGTTTTGGGTGGGGTAATTACATTGTCACTTTACCAGTAACAAGGACATGATAACAAGGACATGAAAAAACATGGTTAGATCAGGCTGAGCTAATAGCAACTCCAAGCTGTTACTCATTGTGCTTGTCAAGATGCTTTGGCATTCAAACTTGACCTGAGTGGTATTCTAACCTTTCGTCAAGCTTGAGGCTGCCCTTGGTCATCTGAGCTGAGTTCGAACAACATAACCTGAGGTCTAACTTCTCTACATGATGGACACACACTTTTTCCAGACCAGTGCATGTGTACTTGAGTAAATACTCTTCTTTTCAGCATTTGCAGCTTCAGTACCTTGGAAGTTGGCTCCTTTTTATAATGTTTGCTGAATGCACTTCAAATTTCATGCGCACAGATGCATGAGATTCTTGTCTCCTTCCCTGTCTTCATAGTTCAAAAAATAAAGGAAGAAAGACTGTCATATAAAAAAGTGCTTACATGTCAGAAGACTAAGGAAGGGCAACTATTTCATCAGAACATTTCATGATAGCTTGAGTAAGGCAAAAGACACACACACACACACACACATTCATTATATTGAAAGAGGTACATGGAAATGTTTTAACATACCTTTAATTCTAGCAGCAAAATCGAAAGAAAAAGTATACATATGCACCAGGAGAAAGGTAACTTGAAACTTGAAAGGAACTAATACCGACACAGACATACCTACATTATGAATATAAAGGGACTAACATATACATGAGGAATAAAGGAAAATTGTAAATTCATCTTATGGATAGCTTGATGTGCAAAGCAGACAATCAAACTGTAGTATTTGCAGCTCATGTAAAAGTGATTTCTATATCATGGTAGAAAGCATGTACCTGTCTTCAAGTGTTGGTGACTGTAAAAGTTATAACCTCAGGTCAAACTCTCTTGGCCAGTATAAGGAAGTGGGGTATAGTTGTCAGAGACTCAGAACTACTGTCAAATTTTCTTCATGTGGTATCAAAGTGCCATTTTGTTTTCTGAAACAATGCATTTTAAATTCACCATTTGAGATCGGCTGTTTTCCCAATGACAGATCCTGATATGCTGGAAGTAGGAAATGGTGGGATGAACATAGAGGAATATCGTTCACATTTTAGTATCTGGGCACTGATGAAGGTAGACTTCCCTAGTTTCTGACATTCTTTATGTTGCTTTATCATTTGCTTTTGTTCTATTATCAGCTTCAAAGTTTTCAAACTACTGACAGGCTCCATTGCTTATTGGATGCGATATTCGGTCTGCAAGCAGAGCAACCTTGAACATCATTGGAAATAAAGAGGTTATATCTGTTAATCAAGACCCGTTGGGCATCCCAGGAAGAAAAATCAGATCAGCAAATGGGTTGGAGGTAGTTCACAAGTTATATGGGCAATTTTAGAAATTAGAAAATAAAGTGCCAGCTGAGTTTTAAATCAGAAGTGTTTTTGCATTTAATTGATATAGAAATCATTTTCTTGGCATAGGTATGGGCTGGACCACTGTCTGCGAGAAGAATTGCAGTTGTCCTATGGAATAGAAGCTCATCGCGTGCTCTCATAACTGCAGGATGGAGTGAGATTGGCATATCCTTATACACCCGTGTTGCTGTGAGAGATCTATGGGCGGTAAATATTAACTCTCGCATCTCTGGCTTTATCGTGAGAATGTGTGGAATCTTTTTCATGAAAATGTGTGGGAACTTAGATTCATACCAAGTTATGGGTCGGTATTGACATAGTTTCTTATGTATTACAGCACTTATATGTTTCAAGAAATCAGCAATTCCAGCTTGCAGCATATGTTGGACCTCATGCTTGTAAGATGTACATTTTCACTCCCCTCTAAGAGGAAAGAAATTTAAGGGAAGCTAAAGCCGTAAGGCAAATGATATGTGCAACGTTATCTGTTCTGTAATAAATATTTGTGAAATGAATGTGTCTCTCTGCATCTTCATCATTTTTACCCTCTCTGCTTTGGAAATGCATGCACAGAGCCATTTAAGACAAATTAAGGGTGCATGATATGGTGCTTTTCTTTGGTAAGCTGATCAATTTTTTTTTTTTTAGGTTTTCCCTAAAAGGTTAAAGAATGTATAGCATACAACAAGCAATATCATGGTCTATATCTGTGCAATCTCTCATGGGTTTTCTATTTAAGGAACATATCTCTAATACCTGCTTCCCTCTCTTTCTCTTCTTGCATTAACTAATTGGAACTTGCATTTCCTTTAGGTTGTGTCTAATAGCCTCGGATGTTAGATCTGAGGTTGCATAAAAAGGTGTGTTTTGAGAAATCCTCAGTGTAAACAAACTGAGGATCTCAGTAGCATGGATTTCAAATCCATATTACATGTTAAAAACCATGAATTTAAGAAAAGGGGGGAAGTGGTTTCTGATCTTAAATCTATGGATTTGAGATCCTAGGGATCTCAGATCACCACAGACCTGAGATCCAAGGTGAAGCAAGTGCAGCCTTAAAGAATCTAATATACCTGATTTGCAAAGTTTTATGGATATTTGAGGATCATTAATTCAAATTTCGGAGTATAAAAGAGGTTGAGGGAAACGTGGAATTCAATGAACATATATGCACCTAGTATCATGCGAGACTTGCACAATCTCTCACATTTGCATTTTCTTTTTCTGCTTGAGTTTGTAAGGCTGATGGTTGAAGCAAAAAATCCAGAATAAACTAGATAAGAAACTCCAAGACACAACTCAAATCATCCACCAGGAGTAACTCTCTTGGCTTGAAGGCCACACAGCTAGCATGTTAGACACTACTGCAGAAGGATAAACAGGTAACACAGCTTTGGCAGCAAAGAATGGTCCCTTTGATGGCATTAAATATAGTGCTTCTTGTTACCTTGTATCTTGCACGTATTCCTTGCTTCAATCATCTGTATGTAGACATCTATGATGACAATGATAATTGTGGTTTAGCATTAGAAGTGATTGTTGATCATCATAGCTTTAGTGAAAATTGATGTTAAGAATATTGCCGAAGCCCCATGAAATAATTAAAGTCATGGTGTTGGACCCCGAGTTGCTTTAGCCATGAGGCTGCTGCGCTTAACATGGAAATGATGTGTTCCTGGTCTGTGCTTTCTGGATCATTCCAAATTTTGCCTTGCATTTTATAAGTGGCTAAGCCAAAGGGTGGCAAGGGCATCATTCTTTTGCTATCTTCTACTGTTCTCATAGTGTCGTCAGCTTCCTTCTCTGCAATCATATTTCAGAATTTCGTCTTAGTTTAAATAGAACAAAGTTTATAGAAGAAAAGAGATAGCTATCAAGGCTAACCTTGGAATGAAGAAGATAGAGTATGGTACGTAAGAAAGCAGGTTGACAAGTCTCTCACAGTTCGGTTTGAGGGAATATGATAAATTGGGTACCTGAAAAAGCAATTCCACTTGTAATCTGTTATCAAGGAAAGGTTTTCCTCTCTGGACAGTGGACCGATTTGAAAGAGAATTGAAATTTAAGGAAGAAATACATACCAGGAAACTGCCATCCAACTGGCAGGAAGAACATCTACACTCTTCAATGATTTGAGCCCAGGATGTGATCGGGAGAATGCATTAATCTGGCACGCAAAACAATCATAAAATCAAATTGTTAAAGCTAAAATAATAGCTGAATTAAAATGCTTATGCAATTCATCACTTTTAGATTATATTAGCTAAAGTGAGAATGGATCTCTTGACAGACATGTTAACTAATGGATTATGGATAAGAGTACTATCAGTAGAGTGAAATATGATAAAAACTTCAGGAATAAAATTCGTGTTATTTTGCATATTAATGACAAAAAGGCTGTGGGGAGTTTGATCTTGTTCCCCTCTTGTGAACATAGGAGCTCTCATGTGCATGACATGATGCCATTGGGCCGTTAGTGCAATAGTAGTCCAATACAGTATCTGAATTAAGATACTGGGGCATTGCCTTCCCTCTCATCATTGAGTTTTAAAGCATGTAATGCAAGATGACAAAGCAAATTCAACATAGTTACATGCTCTTACTGACCACACATCAGCAAAGTTGGCAATCAACGACTACTTTTTGTGACATAAAGGGCAACCATTTCTCCGATGAAAATCCATTCTTGTAATGTATTGGAAAGGCAAGCACTGTCATGCCAACATGGGTGATGATGGATGATCAGAACAATCAAGAAGCTAATGTTGGTACAATTCTCATAGGTGATGGCTGCAGCATGATGCAATGTAGCAAGGTTAATAGATTTGTACATCTCAACTACTAGACTATTACAGGCTGATGTTGTAAGTTTCATGGACACAGTTTCATCTAGGTAGTTTAGTTATCTGTTGGACCTCTATTGAACAGATTGCTGTGTGGTTTCAATACAGGTCTTAACAATTTAGAACATTTGCATAATTCTTTCTAGGGCATGAGTTTCATTTTTTGCCATCAGTTCAATGTAAAGGGACATAGGTACATGGTTACATCACCCTTTGGTTGCATTTATGTTAACATAACAATTGTGAAGCGTGAACAAGTTCCTCAAAGCTACATTTTTCTCCTACCAATAATGTATAGCTCTGCAAAAACTTAGCAACTCTTGCATTGCTGAATGTAGAAGCGATGTGATTCATTTTTAGCTGTTTAGAATGAACTCAGACCAGCTAGTTATAATTGTTCCTTCTTTTTTATTTTGTCTCAAATCAAACGTGATCCCAGGTTCACCTTGGAGAAACAGACAGTTAATTAAAGAGGCATGTACCTTGTCTACTAGCGGAATCCTTCCATAGGGAGATGCTGTCTCAAAATACTGAAAATAAAGAAAGCCCAGTTTCTCCTTTCCATGCCAGAAGCTTCCATTTTTCTTCCCCGATAAGTAGTCCATTCCTTTTACCATCCAAATATTTCCTGTATCACCTTTGTCACTGCAAGGGTCCTCCACAGAGCTCCAATCAATGTAAATTTGGATTGCAGAAAGATAGGGAACATAGTACTGGAATACAGTTTCTTCATTATCTAATACAACTTGCGTTCCTGCACCATAAGCACTCCACTCGCTATAACTGTTCCACAAATCTCCTAAAGTAAAATATTCTATGTCATCCCCTTCCCACGGCTGCCATAACCTATTAGGATTTTTAAAATATGCCTGCAAATTCACACAGCAGAAAAGATTGTTCCATGTAACAAAAGCTGCGGCACACGCTACTGCTTGATGAGAAACAAGAAAAGAAAGGTTGAAACTCGCATTGGTGCTGCTCTTACCTTTGGCAAGCATCGAGTTGGAACCACAGGTGTCATACAGTCTAAAAAACGACGAAGGTTGGTGCAAGCGAATTGACCTGAGGCAGCCACACTTTGTCCTCCCTTCGTCCTCATTGCACCTCGATGCAAAAACTCTCCAGAGCTACCTAGCGGAGCTCTAGCTCTAGAGAGGAAGAAAGATGCGCATGATCCAGTTCAACAGGTTATGGCGGATGTAAAAGTTAACAAGATCTATACCTCCAATGGAGATTGTTCTGAGACCGAGGCCTCCATTGATATCCTTCCTCTGCATTCATTGTAGGCCTCGCTCAAATCTTCTGGATATCATCAATCTCCTTTATTGCATTACCATTTTCCACCAATGAATCTTTCATTGCATTCATGAGAAACCAGAACTGATGAATCTTTCCATTATCTCCATTTACCGAGGTTGATTCAGAGGAAGGATACCACAAATGCAGAACCCGGTTTTCAGATTCTGCGTTGAACCATCACAGGCATCTATTGGGAGGAGGCCATGCATGGCTAATCGAACCATGTCTTAGAATGAGATTTTAAGCAAAGAGGACGAGAAGAAAGTGACAAAAAATGATGATATTTCACCCTATGAATCCATTTAGGATGGAACCCATTATACAGCTAATCATGGGCTATTATTAGAAGGCTTTCAGCAGCGTGCAGAGCCAAAATAGCATGCAGACAGAAGGAAAGCATGAGGGTTTTGATGGCTAAAAATTTGGTGCTTGCTGTTTTTGTCGTTGAAAATTAGAGACCCCTAAAATTAAAAGTCAGTAATGAATGGTCTCTTCGTATCTAATCGCTACCTAAATAAAGCTTCGCACCGGTCTTGTAAATATCGGTTGTCCAATCGAACCAGTGAGGGCGAATCGGCAGATTCACCGATTCGGATGAATTGATTGTGAATCGGCAAGATATTTTAAAAGTCATGTCTCAACAAACTAAATATATATATAAAAATCAATTAAGAAAAACCTTAAAATAGTGAGTCAGCGGCCGAATTGAATTGGTTTGCCACCGATTTGATTTGAATCAGCCGATTCAGGCCCAACTGGGTGGCATTTAATTTGGTCTTATTTGCAAAATGATGCCTACATTTTTTTTATAATTCAGATGCATACGTAAAAGAAAATCTGGTAAACGAAAACTTGCAATTGACAGCCTGAAGAGGATTGACACAACTTACAAAGCAAGGGCTAGTAGGCAGTAAATTTGAAGTGTTAACTATTTGTACTGCAAAAGAAGGGTCACCGAAGCGTGAGTTGAAGCGCAAACCCTAGTAAAACAAAATGCTCCTTACTTACCTAAGAATCTTATATGTTATATATATATATATATATATATATATATATATATATATATATATAATAATGTTATATGACGTATATCCCCTTTTATTTAGTCTTTTTTTACCAAAGCTTATTCTCTTTCTCTTCAATTAAATATATGCTCTTAAGGAGTGCATATAAAACCAAATAATGAATGCTTGTGGCATTTTATTCATTTAGCCACTACAACCATTCGTGTTTTGTTTTTTTTGTTATTCATAACGTACCTGAATTTTCTGTTCTTCCAAATGTATGTGAGGAAACTCCTCTTAAAAAAAATAAAATGTTTTTTCACCTTATTATTTCTAAATTTATATCACTAATAAGGATTCTAAGTTCAAACTTTACTTGGTGAGATTAGGGCCTGCTTCATTGACGCATGAGATTCGGTGGCCCAGAAATTCTGCAACATATTTATTACTGCACAATCACTTTAATATTTGCACTTATCTATACCCAAAATATTCGTAGTCGAATTTAAAGCTGGCCTGTGCTTATTTCCAAGTTGGCCTTCTATTTTTTTTATCAGATTCATGATTTTTAGGATAACATCAAACTTACCCACCGTACATATAAAACAAATTAATATTCTAGCTCGAGTTTGTTTTTCAAGTAACATGAGTGTTATATATATATATACTCTTTAAGATATCTTTGTCAAATGGATAGCTTATCATCTGATCTCTAGGATTGAACTCCCTTTTCAAACTATACGTTTTTTTATGTTTTATTTTTTTTTTTTAAATTGTTTCCCCCCTACCTTTCCTCCATTGCTCACTCCCTCCCTTTCTCCCTCCTACCAACATTTCCATTGGCTGCTGCCGGTGGCATTCCCTGCACCGGCGGTAGCCCTTGCTGTGGAATTGTTGTTGAAAGGGAGAAAGAGGGAGGGAGGGAGGTTCCACCCATCTATTGTTAAAGGAGGGCAGGTTGGAGAAGGGGGAGAGGCGGCCGCTGGCGCCATTCCCTTACGCCAGCAGCCGTCGGTGGTGGTGGTCGATCGGGAGGAGGGAGTCGGGGAAGGTAAGGAAAAGAGATGTCGGATAGAGAGAGTGTGAGAAAAAAAAAAGGACAGCATGAGACCTGTTCATTTAACAAATAAATCATGAAGTCTCTCTTTTTCCCATATATATATATATATATATATATATATATATATATATATATATATATATATATATATATATATATATAGAGAGAGAGAGAGAGAGAGAGAGAGAGAGAGAGATTGTTAAATATCAAGCAGACCCATTAAAATTAAATAATATAATATTATTGAAGTGCACTTTTTGTAATTACCTAAGCTTAAATGTGATGTTAAGAGTGATCTGATGATAAACATGTCTTAAGTTAGTCACTTTTTTACTATAACAATGCATTTATAATAATCCAAAAATAAATGACTTATATAACATCAAAATTTTGATAGTAGAAAAATCAAACTTTTTATAAAAACAACTAGAATTAGAACATGATTCATATTAATTAAAATGCTCACATTTTATCTGAAATAGTGTTGCAAATTTAGAATTTCTGATATATATATATATATATATATAACAAAAAAATGTCCTACAATTAGTTTTTCTATGAAAAAGTTACTCTTACATGTAATGAAACTTTCTAATCGGAAAAGTCTGGATCAGTGGCTTTTAAAATCTTCATAAAATACATTTTTACATGGGCAAAGAAAAAACAAACATGTTTAGATCGGTTTTTGCGGTTTTCGAACAGTATGATCAGATGTCTGCTGCGAGTCATGCGGTGAAAGCTTACATATATAATTTTTTATCGTAAGCAGGTAGCTTTTCAAGGGTTTCTCAGTATGGGGATCAAATTCTTATCCGTAATCTTTTTGTCTATATGCATTAGAAACCATAAAAATATGTTAGCTTTGCTAATTGCGGCTCCAAAATTGCACATTTCTAGTTTTAGAACCATGCAAACCAAATGAAAGTGTTGGGTTTAGAGAAGATTATTACTATTTTCGTCTAGCATACGTGCTCCCCCAAGCAAGCAATAGACAACCACAACAGTCTGAAGAGATTGCAGTCTTAGTTTGCCATGCATCTAACATCATTTTTGAGGAGAAAATAAGCAAATAAAGGAAGCGAAGGTTCATCATTGCCGTCTCTAAATATGTGAACTTTTGATTAGATAATGATTTACTATATTATTTCTATGTTATCTTATTTTTGGTTGAGTAGGAGAATTATTTCATCCTAATGCCCAGCTGAAATTGAAAACTCACATTTTTCCATCTTCTTCCAAGATACCAAGCTTGTTTTTGGTGTCTCTTTGTGACATACTTGTATGTTTGTGCTTCGCTTTTGTAGCATAAAAAGTTGGTGCCATGAGAGTTTGAGACTAAAACCTACCACCCAAGAGCATAACAAAGAGTTTTTTTTATCGCAGGAACCAAACTATAGTTTCAAGACTTTAATAGGAGGCAAAATATAAATTCTCAAATTTGTTTATATATATAAATTTTAAAAATTTTTAAAATATGAAGGAAGACCTTGCCTGCCTGCCTGGCCCATTGCTCAACTCCCTCGGGATCTATTGATATTCTATTTTGGTCTTGCCATGGAAAAAAAAAAAAAGACTTTTCTAGATTTTTCTTTGCAATCTCCCCTTAACAAAATACTCGGATGCTCCAATCCATTGTGTCGACTCCTTGAGAATTCTATTGATACTCGATTTTGGTCTTCCAAAGAAAAAAAGTTTCATTGCAGTCTCACTTTAGCAAAATGCTTGAATATTCGAATATAATTACTTATTCATCCCAAATATACGTAGTTAGAGGTTGAACATCACTGGAGCCTAACCAATATCTATATCTTCATCAGTTTCA